>JARHVA010004616.1:1310000-1327500 GCA_037957365.1 Torreya grandis | reverse complement strand
GACCAAATCTATAAATTCTTTATTTTATACACTTTTTCTTGCTAAGAATAATGCCAACTAATGGAAATTCATGATGGTTTTGTATGAATAATATAATTATTGTATAACATTATATGTGTTTGATTATTAAATATTGATGTGTAGTAATATTAGTTTGTATATATTGGTTGAATTTCTATGGCCTCTTTTATCATATGTAAATGCAAGTGTTTTTTTGAGCAGGGAAGATTAAATGACACTTACATTATCTGATGGAATATTTTAATATAAGATTAATACTAATTTTTATTTTTTTAATTCATTCCTCTTAGAAATGAAAATGACACAGGACTTTGGAGATATAAGTGAAACATGTTGTATAGGTATTCTCCCATTTGTTTCCATATGAGCAAATTATTTTAGAATTGTTAACCAATTATTTTATTTATAGTGAGATAAATACCTTTTATTTGATCATGGATTTTATATAATAAATTATATAAATAAATCCCTCTAGATTCCCTTGCACCCTCAGGGAAATACTAGTTGTAACTATTTTCACATCTTTGGAATGGGAATTTCATCCCTTATTAAGATCTTAATTTTAAAAGACTTTCAATTTTTTAAAATCCATTCCCAATTCTTACCTTAATGTTAATATTATTTGTTGACTTTTATTTTGTGTATGCAAATATATATACATTAAAGATTACTATATTAATATGTAATATATAATTATTTTTAATTAGGTTGAATAATATGTACATTAACCAAACTCTCTATTTTTATTTTTTTATTTCATTTTAATCCATTGTAATAATCACATATTTGGTAACAATTTTCACATTGTCTAATTGGGAAGGATTTTTATCCATTTTTAAGATTTTAATCTTAAAAATACTTATAACTTTAGTTATATAAGGTCTCCCTAGTCCCTACCTCATTGTTAGTTGTTGGCATTTATTTTGGATATGTAAATATATATACAAAAAGAGTATTAGATTAATGAGTAATATTTAATTAATATTAATTAGGTTGAATAATTTGTAAAAAATAGGTTCATGAGGCATAATTCCCCTCAAATTGTATCATTGATTACACTAATTCACTCAATCTAAGCTAATTTAACATTAAATCACATTTTATACATGCAATTATGTTCAAGGGGTTCAAATTGATCATAATTTCTTCCACCATTAAAATAATTTACTCTTTCATTCATTTTGTAATGAAACTAGACCTAGTTGAATTCTAAATAATGTTTTATATAGTCAAATTATGATTTCAGACACAAATTCTTGAAAATTTCATCACTTTATCCATGATGTCCTCTTTGTGGTAGTGCATATCGTGACACACTCCACTTTAAAATAAAATTGAATAAATTATAAATGTGAAATAAATAAGTATAAACATAAATAAATGTGATATAAATAAGTATTAACTTGAACTAAAGTATAAATAAGTGTATATCATGTTACATAAATAAGTATAAACACATTTTAGTAGACTGCATTAATTTTTTTGATGCTATGCCAACATTACATGTACATTTTATAACATGTACACGCTATGCTTTGTTTGAGTCTAAAAATCAATTTATTTAGTGGACAAGTGACATGAATTCCTAAGCTAAAGGCTTAGACCTGTCGACACATAGTTGAATCTAAGAGTTTTGATAGAAAATAATAAAATTAAAATTTCATTGCCAATACACTATGAATTTCAATGAGAAAATCATAAAATTATTATCATAATGATGAGAATGGTCTCTTCTTTCTAAATATATGATTTTTATAATTTTTGGACTATTTTAGGGTTTTAATCTATGTAGATTTCTAACTATAGCTTTTTTAAGCAACTACATGAAACAAATATACATGCTTATATATGTTTGTGAATCTTTATTTTTGTTGATTCAAATTTAACGAAAATTATATGGTTTCAAACTAGTTCTAATTATACATATATATATATATTTTAAAGGTTTTTAAAAAAATAAGTTTTTTTAAAAAATGGTTAGGGGGTTGCATGGCTGGCTATACATTTTTTGTTAATTTTCAAGATCTTTTTAATATATATATATATAATTAAAAAAATTAAAGGTTACAAACTAAATGATCTTATCTAATGTTTACTAAATGGTTTTAAATAATATTAATTGATATTCAAAAAATGAGGGGCCATATAATTGACTATCTACTTTATTTTCCTATAAAAAGGAATTCCTATTTAAATTTTAGAAGTTTGATTAAGTTATACTTAACCATTTTTTATAAAAAAATAATGTTTTGTAAAGTAAACTCAAAATACTAAAATTCATGTTGTTACACCATCCTAAAATTTTGAGTGTATCCATCTCAAATTATTTATTGAAGTTTAAATTTCTCAATTTTCAAGAAAAACATGTTCATCGATAGGCCCCCTTTTTTACCCCATATTTCTTGACTTATCCTAAACTATGGATTTCATTGAAATATAATTCTCTTTTATATTTATTTTGAGAAATTATTATTAGTTTCATATAACTACAACACTTCCTCTCCATATCCAACAATAAGGACTGCCCCTTTCTAATATGCAACCTTTGTTTTATTGACCTAAAAGTTAACCTCCAAAATGCCCTAAATTAAATCCACATAATTGACATTGACAAATTCTACTGTAATCGACACAATAGAGGTAGGGACTAGCCACTATGTAGTCCTTGTTGAAAATGAAGTTAAAGGTATTTTTGAATGAGATATTTTAATTGTAAGATATTTTAGATAATGTTTATGATTCACAAATTTATTTTTTTTCTTTGCTTAGTTTTTATATGGTAGAGGGACTAATTATGAGATGTTGTTTAATAGTTGTGTCAGGACATGTGAATGAAAAGACCAATTTAAAAAATAAGGATAATAAATAGGCTAGTTTTTACTACATTTTTATATAAACAAATTGTGAACTACATGAGTTAGTGTGACATTTATTGTCATTACAAATTGTTTCAAAAAAATTTAATAATATAAAAAAGTTATTAAATGATTCTCAATAATTGAAACAAATAAATGTGATCATTTTAAGAGAATTCTAATGAGATATAGAAGAAGAAAAATAAAAATGATTGAAAGCTAATTTAAATGTAAGTTTGAATAAAAAAGGGTTATAGGTTTTTAAAATTCAAGTTCTAAACTATAAATTAATGAAGATCTATCTTGGAATGAGTTAAGCATGTAAATCAATGATATAGTGTTATAATGGAAATATATTTGTGATTAATTTTGTTGAAATAACATTATACTGGAAATTTAAATATTTGAGATTAACAATGTTCTTTATACCTATGAGAACAAGGGTTCTACATAAATGCAAATTTAATATCAATAGAAAAAAATAGAATCTTTGCCACAAAATCAAGAGTAACAATTTCAGAGGAGAACCATTTCTAACAAAGTTTATAAAATTAATTTTTTGATTCTATGGGTCACAATTTTAATATTTTTATCTCTAATGAAGTCTTTAATGCACAAAAAACTCTATTTGGAAAAATTATATAAGTATTTAGTCCAATTTTGAAAATCATAAGAATAAAGAGCATGTAAGGGTGCACCCAATAAATTATATGATTAAGGAACCCATGCTATTATGTCCCTATGGCCTAAGGGAAAGGACATAAAAATTTAACAACTCATACACACACACTTTATTTTTTATGTGTGTGCTTTAATAGGGAACCTACATCGTTCATGGTTCTACGATAACTATCTTAGTTGGACTATGTGATTAAGTTTCCTATAAAATGTAGTAATATTTATTTTTAATGCTTAAATCAGCCATAATCATTGTCTTAGATAGATCATGTGGTTAAGTTGCCCAACATTGGTAATATTTATTCACAACTTATAAATTTTAAATTTTAAGATTTAATGATTTCAAAAGGAAAATGTTTGTAAATAATAAAAGTGGCCTATAATAAAATGTGGAGATGTATAAGTTTTTTACGATCAACCAAGATTACCCTAATTTTTATATTAAATTGATACACCAAACCTCCCCTTGTTGTTGAGACGATAGATATATTACTATTAAAAAATAAATAATGAGAATGCCAAGGCTCACATCACATAGACAAAATGTTCACACTGAGCTAAAATATAAAGAAAGTGCGTAGAAAAAATGTCCATCTATATTAATTCCACATAAGCTTATGAATGTAGAGATAAAATTTGTGTTGCTAATGAAGTATTTTATAAATTATAATGTTAAGAATGCAATGTTATGGATTTTCATTCCTCCATGCTTAAAACCAACTAGAAAGTGACAAAACCCTCACAATTTTGTCTCTCTTTAAAATATGTAATAAGAAATTACTCATGCATTTGAGGCTTCATGATAAAATTAAATCCCATAAAAAAATATTATGTAACCCTCATCATCATGCATGGTATTAATAAAATAATATTTGAGCTATAACATCCCCACTGAAATCTACCTAGAAATGTGTGAATTTATTTTCAAACAATATATAATTAAATAGATTACACTAAGACAATCTAATCAAAAATCATATAAGAAACATAAGTGTGATAATTGTAAATGAAACATAATGCACCATACATCATTTATCAATATCATCATTAGAAACACATCATCATGTAAACATATAAAGTAATTACAATTAACTAGCCATCTTCGATACAATATACAGCCACTACTATCAATCCACATTAAATAGGTAATTAAAACTCTTCAAGATAACTTATATAATAATAATGACAATATAATAAAATGTACATAAATAAGATACATGGATCTTTGAAGCATGGGTTCCCCAAACTCTCCAATATCTATGATAACTTCAAGTGTCATCTTCATGTGCGTACTACTATGGAGAGAAAGAGCATCATTTGAGCACTTTTTTATAACAATCATAGAAAAATGATCCCTTACACTAATCCCATTAGGGAACGGCCCTCCATCCATGAATGAGTAGATACTGATGCAAAAAAATCTAGATAAATAACCTAATACTCCTATTATGTATGATTTATTAAACTAAACATACAATGTATCATAGAAAACTTGTTATATTAGAATATATCACATAAACATGTAAATAATACTCATGAAATGATAATGTCTCACTAAACATTACTTTGATAAAAGTTTACAAGAATAATAAATAATAGTGATTTATAAATCAGTCAAAATTTATACACACCACTTGAGCTATTTCCTTCATTTGGCATTGTGATGCTAATATGCCAATGAAATTAATCTCACTTCTTAATCAATTCAACAAAGTTAGATTGGTTAACATAATATAACCAAAATATTGATACAATTTACATCTTACTAACAACTATATCACATAAAATACTAATCATAGGAGTAATAAAAAAACCATATATTTATTCCCTCAAATTTATGAATGAATCTCAAATTATTATATATCCCATACTAGAAATAATGACTATAGTTTATACCATTTAGATAAAATATATAATTAACTATAAATTCTATTATCATAATTATTTTTTAACCATATTATACACTATTATAACCATATTATGTTAGTCTAGTGTTCTAAGACATAAATACTAGCTTTTCAAAATTAATCATAATAAAGTAGTATGAAACAATAGAAATATAAGATTGTGTTCAAACAAATAGATATAACAAGAAAGCCTCAGTTCTCACATACACATAATATTCTATTTTATCACCAATTACATTATCGGGAGGGGTTATATGTACACATAAATAAAATCCCTATTAAAATATCATAAAACATGCTATTTAGATGAATAACCAACTTGTATACATCTATTTTGTCAAACGTATGAATGAGATCTAGGTATATCAATTATAATTTGTACCATCTAGGTATAACATATATTGATACTGTAGTACTCTATGACATCTTATAATATCTTAGTTTATTATTTATGAATACAAATACATAATTACACATAACCAAACTTATAATTTCAAGAGTCAAATGACCTACAATCATAAATAATAATCAAGTATAGAATTATACCACTGAGGTATACCCTATGTTTAAACATCATATATTACAACTTATAGGCACACATCACATTGCACTATTATATATTATATATGTCTAAAAAATTGTATATATTAACACTCTCATAATGCATGCCACACACAATTATTGAATGTTGAATATATATATTAACAATTAGTCGTAGCCTTTCTATAGAATCAGATAAATCATATTGAAGTTATACTTCATATGAACATAATTCAATTTATACTTTTCTAAGGGACTATTTTCATAATTTTATGTCCCATAGAATCCTATAAATTATTTAACAATCCATTAAATATAAATATAAGCATATGACCCAATATACAGATAAAATTTATGTAAGTATATGAATACCTGAGTCCAATTATAGATATATTTTCTATATGAATACCCTCATACATAATAATTATATTCCTAAAAAATTTCACATAAAAGTACTTACCAAAATATAAATATGGTTTGTAAATTTTAGTGGTCATCAAAATTTTGACCATTGACTTAGTATGATCTCAAAAACCATTATAGTTATACATTACAGTTAATAAATTAGATACTAATGCCAATAGACTAGATATATACATATTATATTCTTCTGAAGTCAAATGGACATCCAACACTTGTATGGATATCTTAATAAAACTTAGAATATATACCACCTAGATATAACATCATATTGATTCATAATTGAATATATAACTAATTTATAACTTTAGCTATGAACATATCACCATGACTATATACCTCTATCCACTACTTTAGGACTAGCTCCATATTAAATCTTACATTAGCTAAATAGATTCATAATCCATTACTACACCAGATGCCCAAAGAAATTATATATATAAGGATATGAACATGTATTAGTTATCTCATGAACATTAGTTATATTATTCGATTTAGCTAATTTAGGCATATTAAAATAGAGGGTAACCATATGATAACATCATAATATTCCCATATTATTACTTGTAACATCATCAGATTTCAAAGTTTAACGACATAGTATGTTATGTTACATAACTTTATACATTTTGGGAATAACTATATTACTATAGTATAAAATACTGGTGTTTTATATCAGATCATCATACATGAATATCATACTTAGAACTAATGTTATTAGAATCCATATTAACAAGTTATAATGATGAAAGTTATAATGATTTAATAATATTAACATCATTATATAGTTTTACACAATAAATTTAAGCAAGTGAATCCATAGTATATGCTACTTAATGTAGATATAGCAATGTGATAAACCTATAGCCAAAAATATGAATTCATTGTATGTACAACAAATGCTAGTATCAAAATGTTCTTACTATTATATGTACCTTTTCCCTAATGCTAATGGACATCTTATTATTCAATGTGAGACTATTATACTATCAAATTAATAAATGCATAGTTAATAAATGTTATACGAATCTATATTTTTTAAGTGAGCATATGAATCCATTATATATGGTTATTGGTATATGTTATGTGATTTTTATATGCCACTCAACATAGTATATATATATATATATATATATATATATATATATATATATATATATATATATATATATATATATATATATATATATACACCCAAGAAAATAAGGTGTTCCATATGAATATTCCTACACATCTATTCACATAAGTCATTTCTTAAAGATTTATCTATTGAATATATCAAATTGTATCTAGTTATTATACTATGAAATTGCTGCATATGTAATATTTATCTTTACATTTCATTTAAATGCCAAATTTTTTACATGTGTAGTCACTTGGTGTATTTAAAAACACATAGATGCAATTCACCTAGCTTGCTAGAATAAATATGTAAAAGGTTATTTATATAAAGAATTGCTAGTTTTGCATAGGTGCTAGTGAATATTCTCATTTCTAAGATTACATATAGTTGGAATACTCAAATTAAAACACTATGTTTATAATTTGTTGAACTATTTATCTATAAGTGTATCTACTTAGAACAGTTTGCTATAAACTCAACAATTTTAGTAAATATTATCTCAATAATTTTAGCATATAACACTCAATGATTTTAGCACATAATACTTAGCCTCTACTAAATAAAATCATTATACAAATTTTACACAATCTATATACACCTATTGACCTCTGAATTATAGTATATGGCTATATACCAATCAACCTTTGGTGTAATTACTTAGAAGTGTCTTTAAATTAATATATTATATGATAGAAGACAACATGTATTAGGGAAACTAGATGCCACATAAGCAAATTCACATATTCAATCAAATCACTATAAAATAATATACAAAAATCAACTTACAATAATATAAGTATAATTAGACATAAATTACCATATAATAATATAAGTATAATTATATCCAAAATTATATAAATCACTCCATATATACTTAGATGGGTTTCATATATAAAATATATGAATGTATGTCTCTATTTTATAGTTTCCTAATATATACAATCAATTTTATGCAAGTGGCTCTATTCCATGCCAATCACCATATATAGTAAAATGGTTGAGTTCAATATGCTTGATATTTCTATGGTATTTAATTATAAATAATAAAACATTATCATATACTCAAATTTAGATGTTTTCATGATATCATAACAGAATTTAAAGCAACACTTACATGATATATGTGTCCAATAGAAAACTCTATCAGAGCCTCCCCAATTTTATTCTTCTCAAATCCATTTTTATTCTATGATGCTCCATTTCTCCATTTGGTTATGTGCTCTACTACCATTCTTTCCTCTCATCTACGCCTCCTTCCTTATGACTCTTTTTATAAAAACATGACGTATCTTTATTTTATTTTATTTTATTAGTATATTACTTTATGATTTTTATCTATTTTTATTCCTTTTTATGACCTCCATTATTTTATTATTTCCATGAATTTTTTGTATTTCTTAATTTTTTAATTTTCATGATTTTTCTTAATTATATATTTTCCCATATATATAATTTTATTAGTTTTTATTGTAATCACTTTATGAGGAATTACACATTTTAGATTTATAATTATTTAATAATAAATAACTACTTTGCATAAATAATCTATCATAATGACTTAGTAATAATGCTACTATTGTAAGCCATTAACATTCTAAATCAGAAGTAAATTAAGCAATAAATCACATGAAATTAATTTCATACTGGGCATACATCATAGCTAACATACAACTAGTACGTAGAAATATTTATCTAAATACAATAGCATGCAAAAACATACTATGCTAACCATTCCATTATGCATCTAATATGTGCTAGTTATTATGGTGTGTGTAGGGTTTCAACCAATTTCTCTATCATCATCTAACATTTACATCTTTGACACCCTCTTCGATGATGCTCTCCCTCTATCACGCACAAAGGGATGAGTTATCCTATGTCAACCTCACAACAAACAAGCATTTAGATCATAAAATCATGATAAATATTCATCATAAAATATATCTAAAATAATAAATCAACATGTTCATAATGTAAATATATACATTGCAGTGAATACATAGCAATATAATCATATAACCTAAACAATATATTACTATCCCATAACAACATATATCTCAAAGTTTAGTTAAAATAGTTAAATCTATATTTGTCAACTATAAATATTCAAGGATAATTAGATAGATTAGTTGGAGAGGAATTGAGATGTAACATCCTTACCTCCTAAATATAGTCATCATCTTGATGATTCTTATTTATGCATAAATTATGAATTAAAAATATTTTTTAGTATAAAAATAACATAGAGTATAGTATCAATTCAAATAAATAAATATGAAATTCTCCTAAATAATTCATCATGTAATTCTCCTAAATAACACTATCCTTAGAGTATTGGTCCCACAAAACTCTGTATTGTGACATTTTCTTAAGATGCAAATAGGGTTTCTGATTGTCACTTATATTTAATGGTTCTATCAAGACCACCCCGAGGTCTAAAATTAATAATAAATCCTATATAGTATAGGATTAACCACTTCTAATATCTCAAAGTGCCCCACATATCTCAATGAAATTTTCATTGACTTCTCAAAAATTATGAAATCATCATAAAAGAAAAGAAAACAAATGGCCAAGGAGAGGTCCATAGAACCTTCCAACCCCTCTACACATTTCTAACCTATAGAGTGTTTTTTTCATTCCATAAAAAAATGTTTAGTGAACTTGGCAAGAATAATATGTATAATTTAATACCATCTCTACTCTATGTAGCTCTTGATAAGTATAACATGTTAATACTACTACTACTCTATATAGCTCTCAATAACTATATGGAAATGAATAAGAATTAGAAATATTACATTTCTAATGTATATAAAATTAAATAATAAACATTCTATAAGATACATGCATATGGCCATATGATTGAATTTGATAAGTTCATCTATCAAATCTTACATTTGACAAGTCCGTATATCAAATCAAAACTCAGTAACTACCAAATCAATATGAGAAAAAATAGAATCCAATCCCATCTCTTAATACTCATGATCTTGGTTCACCACTTTTCTGTTAGGTCTCCACGACCTGATGATCTCTAAAATGTGCAAAATGTTTAATGAATCACAATTCCATACTAACATATCATAGAAATCAATAATATATGCTAAACAATTTCATATATATGAACATACATATAATAAATATCATATATTAAGTTGTCAATAGCCAAACATAACTAGTATCATATTTCACAACTTAACCTATCCATAGTTAAGAGGAAATAATGTTAAAATTATCATAACATACAATGTCCAAGGATCACACCATCTTTAGAACCTTATAAAGGAACAAGCGAGACAATTCCTTCTTGCTTGCTCGATTAGTTATATAATAAGTTCAAAGTTTATCTCAACCCTTTAGACTTACAAGATGTTCCATACATCATATACCTTACTTATTGCCAGTGAAAGGTACATAAATATCTCCTCAAAATAACATGATTCAAAAAGATAATAATATCAATCCAATGAAAGGCATATAATAACATAATAATTATAATCAACTTAGAATTCTTATTTTAGAATTAATATATAATTCAAGGTTTACCAATCCATGTGGTCAAAGTTCACAAGTGAAGATAATTTAGTGGACTAACATCTTAGTAATAAAATTATTAAATATCCTTATATGGTATAAACAAAAACACCATAACCCAAGTTACCAAAATCACTACACACTTATTAAACTTGTAAAATTAGTATCATAACCTACTTCCAAAACCAAAAAGAAAATTCTAACCACATAGATACATCAATCCTTCCAATCCTATAGCTTATATCTTAACAAGAAGTAGAATACACCATCCTATGAACTCAAGGGAATAAGGTTCAAACAACATTGTAGAAACAAGTTTTCCATTTGAAGGGAACGCTAATTCAACATCAATAAAAACATCAATCCACTTCATGGTTTATAATGATGCTAAAAGAGAGTGAGTAATTAACAACTCACCTCCATGATATCTAAGAGAGAGGACATCTCTTCCTAATCCACATAAACATAAGGGTGCTAATTTAATAACTAACTCCTAACACTAAAGAATTATCAACCAATACATCTACCCTTTACTACAAGAAAACTCCTAGTGCACTAGGTGGTAATAATCTAAAATGGTCTTATAATATTTCTCACTCCAAGGATTAGTGTATATAATACACAAAACTAATACAAGTATACTTAAGTGAGAAGGATCCCAAACTTTTTAAACACTCATAATAAAAACACAAATCACCAATGGCAAAGGTCACTTGATTAAAAGGTAAGAATGTAATCATTATCAAGGTATTCTACCTAAATGATCAAAAATATTGTAAGAATTTCTTGTTCACAACTCAATAACTATGTTATACACTCTCCCACTAAACATGAATTACAACCATCACCATTGAGACACTTGATAAACCAACCTTTTAATGACTCTGAGAGGGTATGAATGATCCTAATGTACACACTCAATGTACCACATACATTTTAATATTATTTTATCTGATAAATAGAAGGATATTAAAATTCTAATAGACTCATTAGGTCTTAGAATTTGAGTCACATCTTTCATACCACATGTAACATCCCTAGTAGGAGTTACATACAATTGCATATTTTTTATAAAAAAACATATACTTTAAATATATTATACTATGAGAATCTGATTAAAAATTATATAAAAAATTTAAGTGTGATAATTGTAAATGAGAAATATTGAACCATACATTATTTATCGATATCATCATAAGAAACACATCATAATACAAACATAGAGATAATTACAAATATCTAGCCATTGATGGTATAAAATATAGCCACTGCTATTATTCCATAGTAAATAGGTAATTACAACTCTTCACAACAAGGTTTCCAATAAAAAATAATACAATGCACATAAATAAAATACATGGTTCCCTAGAGCATGAGTTCCCCAAACTCTCTAGTATCTATGGTAATCTTAAGTTTTATCTTCAATCAAGTACTATTGTGGGGAGAGAGAGAATCATCTAAAAAAAATTCACACCAACCATGGACCAATGATTCTTTCCACTAATCCCATCAGGGAATGTCCATCCTTCATATATAAGTAGATAGTGATGGCATGAGAATTCATAAAGATAAGCTAGTACCTGTGTGTTGTATGATTTTTAAAACTAAACATGAACTATATCATAGAAAAACTATTTTATTGTAATATATCACACAAATATGTAAATCATACTCATGAAATGACAATGTCTTGCTAAAAATTACTTTGGCTAAAGTTTTTAAGAATAATAAATAATAGTGATTGATAGATCAATCAAAATTTATACATACCACTTGATCAGATTGCCTTTATTTGATATTCTGATGCTTGTAATCTAGTGAAGTACATCTTACTCCTTACTCAGTATCAATAATCCAAGATTGTTTAACATAATATAACTAAAAGAAACATACAATTTATATCTTACTAGTAATCATATCACATAACATTCTAAGTATAGGAGTAATAAAAAATATACATTTATTTCATCAAATTTATGAATGAAACTTACATTATTATCTATTTTACACTTGAAATAATGACTATAGTTTATAACATCTAGGTAAAATATATATTTAACTACATATTCTATTAATATAATTAAGTTTCAAACATACTACACCTTATAATAACCCATATTATCATAGCCTATTGTTCTAAGACATATCTACTAATTTTTCATAATGACTCATGATAAAGTAGAGTAAAATAATGGAAACCTAAGCTTCTATTCAAATAACTAGATATAATAAGAAATCCTTAGTTCTCACGTACACATAATATTCCATTCTAGCATCAGTTACATTCTTGATAGGGGTTGTATGCATGCTTAAATAAAATTTGTACTATCATAAAACATAATATTTAAATTAATAACCAAATCATATAGATTTAGTACATCAAACATATGAATGAATTTTAGGTATATCAAATTTACTTTGTACTATTTGTCTATAACATGTATTTATACTGTAGTACTCTAAGACATCTCATAATATCATAGTTCATTATTTATGAACATAACTACATTATTATACATAACTAAACTTACAATTTCAAAAATCAAATGACGCATAGTCATAAATAACAATCCAGCATAGAATTATACCACCTGGGTATACCTTATGTTTAAACAACATACTACTATAACTTATAAGCACACATCACATTTCATATTATATCTTATCTATGTCTAAACACTTGTACATATTAACACTCTCATAATACATGCCACACATAAGTATTCAATATACACACACACACACACACACACACACACACACACACACACACACACTAACAAACAGTCACATATTTTTCATGGAGACAAATAACTCATAACCAAGTTATACCTCGTATGAACATAATTCAATTTATACTCTTCTAGGAGACTATTTTCATATGGATATACTTTTCTTTCACAAAGAATCTTATAACTTATCTAACAATCTATTAAATATAGATATAAGCATATGACCCAATGCACTTATAAAATATAAGTATATAAATACCTAAGTCCACGTATAGATATATTGTTTACATGAATACCCTCATACATACTAATTATATTTGTACAATGTTTTACATAAAAGTATATACCAGAATATAAATATAGTTTGTAAAGTTCAACAGCCATTAGAATTTAGACCATTGACTTAATATGATCTCAACAACCATTATAGTCATACATTTTGGTTAACAAATCGTATTCTAACATCAGTAGATTGAATATATACATATTTTATTCTTTTCAAGTTAAATAGACATCTAACACTCATGTATATCTTAACATGACTTATAATATATACCATCTAGGTATAACATCATACTGATTCATATTTGAATATATAATTGATTTATAGCTTTGGATATGATCATACTATCATAGCTATATACCTCTCTCCATTACTTTAGGACTAGCTCTATATAAGATCTTACATTAGCTAAATATATTTGTAATCCATTACTACACCATATGCCCAAATAAATTGTATATATAAGGATATTCCCACATATCAGACATCTCATGAACATTATAAATATTATTTTATTTAGCTAATGTAAGCATACTCAAATAGAGGGTAATCATATGATAACTTCATAATTTTCCCATAATAATACATGTAACACCATCACATTTAAAATTTTAACCACATAGTATTATATGTTACATGTCTTTCTACATTTTGGGAATACCCAGATTACTATAGTATAAAATACTAGTGTTTTATATTAGATCAACATACATGCATATTGTACTTAGAAATAATCTTATTAGAACTCAAATTAGCAAGTTATATTAATGAAAGTTAGAAATACTTAATAATATTAACAACATTATTTAGCTATACACAATAAGTTTAAGCATATGAATCCATAGTATATGCCAATCAATATAGACATAGAAACTTAACAAACCTATAGATGAACATATGAATCCATTGTATGTATAGCTAATTTTACTATCAAAATGTTCTGAATATTATATGTAGCTTTCACCTATCACTAATGTACATCTTAATAGTCAATGTGAGACTATTATATTGTCATCTTTATAAATCCATAGTTAATAAAGGTTATATGATTCCATATTATCAAAGCGATCATACGAATCCATCGTATATGGTTATTATTATATGTTATGTGATCTGTATATTCCACACAACATAGTATATATAGACACTAATTAAAAAAAGGTTTTCCATAGTAATATACCCATATAAATCATTATATTCACATAAGTCATTGCTTAAATATTTACATATTAAACACATCAAATTATATCTAGATATTGTAAGATGACATCGATACATATTTAATATTGAGCAGATATGTTAAATTAGATAATTTAGTGAAAACATGCATATTTGACTTAAAACATATATTAATTTTAAAAAATAATTATGTGATTAAACACTGAAGAGATCCATTATAACTGTAGATGTGACCACCTCAAATATAATTAATAAGTGAAACTAGTAATGTGATGCATGACATGAAGGGATGGCAGAAATTGATTAAAATAATATCTAAATCAATTAGGCATCTAAATTAATCCTATAAATCATGCCAACACTAACATACATCCTTGTGTAATGTCATTTCACCTTGAAATAGAGATTTTGTGAATGGTAAATCTATTTAATTTCACTTAATTTGATCTAATCTATATATTAATTTCCACAAGAGGATAATAATGGCCTAACGCACTAAAAACATAATGCATAAATCTAGTACAATAAGGGACTACTAGAAACATCTCGAAAATATGCAAAAATAGAAACAAAATTAATGAGAAACAAAAATTCTAGTACTTGAGGGCCCTATATCATCAAACCAGTCAAATGTGTGTTGTCTTATATATTTGTACCAAGTTGTTTGGGCATGTGGTCTCTTGAGATTCCTTAAGTCTATTACTTGGAAGTAAGACTGATATTCCTAGAATTGTTTATGTGTGAAGACATCAATTTGAGTGTTCTTTGTCAAAGTTAAAGTGTTTCATAAATAAATAAAGCTAAATTTTTATGGTCCTCATACTATATGAAGCTCCTTAAGGATACATGGGAATATCTAATAAGATAGTGGTATCTTCCATGAATCTCATAGTACATAGGGCACTTGAATACAAAATGCTCTTCAGTTTCAAGTTTTATAAATTTTAATTGACATGTACATTAACCTTGTGGGAGGTTATGATCATATAATATTGAAAATTAATGAGATTAAAAGTGAATCCGAGCTAAGGGATCCTTAAATATGATGGCAATGCCCTCATCATGTATCTCGGAATATTATTTCAATCCTTATGAAAGAAAGAATAACATTGGAAATAATTGAGATTTTTTGGTTTCAAAGGCTATTTGTCATTAAGCCATGTAAATTTCAATTAATATTTATTTATCTCTTCACCATTACCTCTACTAAATTTATGTCTAGTGAGTTGAAGAATATTAATGGAAAACCCAAAATGAGGTAGTTTTTCCATATCAATATATAACCTCTAGAGGAGAGTTGTAACTCTTAAATATCAAAAATATTTACATCCTTATTTGGTGAGTTGTATACAAGATTGAAGTTCCAATATTGGATACCTATTGTAAACAAAGAAATAATCTATGATGCATTGAAGCCTATGAAACATAGTGATAACATGGAAAATTAAGGAGATAAGGAGTGAAAATTACTCAATTTATACAATAATAATTGAGTGAGAAACCTTTATTTTGGATCTAATTTTCTTTAATAATATGAAGGTGAAAATTGTTTCCATACATTTGAAATCAATTTGTCTGAATTATGGTCCCCAAACCTCACAACCATACAATAACATGTGAGTAACTAATGTATGGAAAAGTCAAATGTTTGTCTAAATATCTTTAAATTGGATCTTAAAACATTACCTTTTGAAATATGTCAAAACTGCATATCCTTTGTTGATTCTTGCTTATATTGTAAGTACAAGGCTAAAAGGGAGTCCAGAGAAAACCACACCTAAGTAGGTGTAAGAGTGCACCACCACGACCTATTTTCCTTTATATGTCAAATTGATTGTAAATTTTATTTAATTGGTTACATTGAATGTCATGATTTTTATCTTTATAATATATAATTCAAGACCATTCTTATCATAAATATTACTTAAATTGTGATGATGACTTCAAATACCTATAATTGAGAGAGAAAGAAAACATTATAATTCATAAAAAATAAAATAGAAAAGTAAATCCCAAAGAGGCTATAGCTATTCATTCAACCTAAATTTTATAGAGATATGGTTCTCTAATTCATCAAAATAGAGTCCAAAAATAGTAGGTTTGAGTGGATAACCTTGTTTCACACATATAGTACTATGAATGTTATATGTAATGCCCATTTTAGTATGAATATGCCAAAATCATGCCTCATATAAAGTGATTACTAGGGTAGTTACTAAATCAAA
>JARHVA010004616.1:1205000-1305000 GCA_037957365.1 Torreya grandis | reverse complement strand
TTGAGTTAACCATGTATGAAGAATTATATCTGTTAGAGTCATCTGACATATGCCATTATTGTTTAGAACTCTTGTTATGAATATCAAAATTTAAAGAATCCATACATTTATTATTATTGTTGTTGTTGTTGTTGTCATCATCATCATCATCTTTTTATTGGTTATTATTTCTTTCAATATTAGTTTTCCCAAGAACTACATTCAAATCCAAAATGGCTCCAAAATTTGAATCTCAATGATTACATATGGCCAAAGAATTAATTTTTTCACTGAAAAAGGCTTTTTTAAGGATTTTATCAACTGGAAGTGACTTATCCATGATCAAAATTTACCTAAGACAAAGATCATACTTTGGCCCCTTTCAAATCCAAACATTGAACAAAGCACATTGAATTCTAGAACTAGGATTATCAAAAAAATCACTTATTTCAACAAGATGCCTCAAACTAAAGTAAGTAATTACATCATATCTTAAAAATCAAGAAAACAAAGAACCTTTTTTCATCCTAAAAATAATGTTATACATAGTAAATACACTAAAAGCTTTTTGTATTGAAGTATAGAATAATTTATACTAAACAATGTAATAAATTAGCTCTTACAAGTCGAGATAAATTTAATAAACACAATTCATTTACGTCTCACATGAGCTCCCACTTCAGGAGCTCCATTATCAATATTCACCTATGCTTTGCCTACTTCCTACCATTCCTCAAACTTAGAACGAAGAAAAAAAAGTTTGTTACACAAGCAATGTTATTGGGTTTTGAACCTTAAAGTTATTTTAGACTCCCCATTTTATTTAAGCCCCTTTTTATGCAAAGTGCAATCACATGAATAATGCAAGCAAGAAAAAAATGATAAAGTTTTGTACAAATAGCAAATATTATTTAACAAGAACAATTTGAGTCGTGAAATGCCTGGGGGACATGTGAGGTTGGAAGTGGTAGAATAAGCATAAATAAAGCCATTAGATAGGTCAATTTTTTTGGGGAAAATGTGATTAATGATATTTTTATGGAAATAACAAAAATTAAGTAGAAATCAATATTTAGACACATTCCACCTAGCGTGATTAGGTGCCACCCATAAGCATTTATGGTACAGTCTGCAGAATATCATTGGAGCCCTGATTCATGATGGTCAACTTTATAAATCATCAATGGGTCATTGTGAAGTTCATGGCTAGCGCATTGTAACTAAGCAATCGAAGAATTGAAAATCGCCTACAAGAAGTACCTTGACAATCACTAAATACTTTGTAATCTCTGGGAGATTGCAAGTCTACAAAGGGAGATTCACCCTCAAGAGCTAAAACATACGCTGAGTATTATGGGAGAAAGTAACAAGTAACAATGAACAACTTTTGCAAAGGAGGTCTTCTTTTAGTGCTATCCATAGAAATTGTGAAAATTTGTAAGATCCTTCAAGTTGGATAGAGGATTGGAGGCCATCTCTATAAAAGTAAGCTACTCCCCTAGAGCCTTTTGTTCGATGTTGAAGCTTAGATCTATATACAACAATTCATGAGTATCATGTCTATGAAGGAAGTGGATTCTCCTTAATGTGATAAGTTCCATGAAAATTTTGATATCTAAATGAACAATCACATCTTTTTAAAAACATGGAACAAAAAAATAAAGAATCACCATAATTCCAAATTACAGTTAAAATTAAAATTATAAATTAAAACTCAAAACTCTAACATCATATAAAAATGAACCAAATTTTAATCCACCAATTAAAAAGAGAATCCTTAATCCAAACTCTTACCATACAAAACACAAACCACTTTTCCTTTTTTATAACTTCCAACGCTTTCTTTCTACTTTCTTTGACCGCTGCTATTTATTGTGAAATCTAAATGATGTGGATAGAGTCTTGTACTGCGTTAACAGAAGCCGCAACAAGACAAACCTGTCCATGCACACAAAGGGCCCCTCCACATGGCTTGTCAAAAGCGAAACCCCAATTTGCCCGGAGACCTAGTTCAAGCTTTTTAACAAAGTGATGGCCGTAAGCGGTAGCTTTGGAAGATAGGGACGATTGTAATGACTTCATTAACTCATTTGACATGTTGCCCTAACAATCGACGTCATAGACAATCTTCATCTTCACAGCTGTCTGTCACTGTTACAACCTGGATGTGTCGTCCTTTCAAGAGCAACAGGTTATAAATAACAGTCGGAATTGAGGCAGAAACGTAAGTTTGATAATCTCAAGATCTCGCCATCTTCCTAGATCAGGAGTCAGTTCGTGGCTTCTCAGCCAAAATTTCGCATTGGAACTTATCAACAACAATTTCATTCTACCCAGAACGGCGTTTCACTTGATTAATAATACTTCTGTATTCACTGAATTTCTGTGGTACAGATCTGGGTAATGCGCAGTATACAGGTGGTTCATGTCTTGTAAGCGTGTCAGTGATCTTCCGAAGGTTTCAGTATCACGTCACTACTTTAAAGAATAATTATTCCACTTTATATCGATTTCACCCTCTCGGCTTTTTCCACTCAGCAGTCCAAGTGTGCCATGTTTCGTTACCGTTTGAGAAGTTCCGCTTATTGGACCGTTGCACTCTGTTCCACCAGCTCCCAATCTTTATGTTTCAACTAACCCCTACAATTCTGACAACGATATCTTTCTTCTCAATTGCCTTGGATCCTGTGTTCGAAATTTCAGATAAGTTTCTTGAGCCGTGGGCCACTCCTCCGACACACATTTCTATATTTGACATTCATTTTAGCAAATCAATCTATACGGCTTCTCTTCTTTATTATGTTCTGAATCCTCACAAACTTAGTGTCCTCTTGTTCGACTTCCTCATTCTAATGAACAGTATCTCAACCCAATCCTTTAATTTGGATTTCTCAAAAATTGGATTTTTTAACGGACGGGTCTCTTCTCTTTCCCTAATCAAACTTTTAACTTTCAATTTTGGTCCTTCTCTATAGATGGATTCTTCTCAAACCAATTATCTTATGAAAATTCAGGGGTTAAAACCGGTTTTCCTTTTTGAAGTTGCGTGAGATGATTAGCAGTTGATCCAAAGGTACAAGTTACATCAGGGAGTGTATATTAAAGAGAATATTTTTGCAATCCATGAAAATTAGTGAAGCAAGATTAAGATCTAAAGATTTACATATAGTTTTTTGAAAATATAAATTAGTAGTTATATTTGACTTGAAATCTATGATTGTTAATCTCTTTTCATCCTCTATTCACATAATATTAAGTAACAATACTTGGATATTTTTAGGAGAAGATGAGTTAATATGTTCATACAACATGGCAATGAGCTATTTTAAGAGCACACACTTTATTTCATAGCGACTTTGAACAATGGCAATGTATTGGGGAAGGGTAAAGACATACAAATTATTAAAACAATGAAAGATTTGAAGATGAGGGGAAATGATGGTGAGAGGTAATGACAAGTATTTTAGTGGATGGACTCTAAAAATCCTGACTTGATACACATGTAAAGTTTAGTGACATGTCGCACATGTCAATGTAATTTGTGACTCCCATGAAACTATTTCAAGTGACCTAATATACGATTGAAACAAATGTTGTATATATGAAAGCATGTCTCTTTGAATTATTTTGTCAACCATAGTATCATGGCAAACATATGTACCCTATTTCAAGACATTGGGATCCTTATTAAAAACTGCCCCTTGCGAATGAATTAAGTAGGGTTTTGAGCAGGAGTTAAATTTGATGGTCACTTTTATTTGTTAAGAAAAAAATTTGTAATGATTTTTAAATTAATATCACTTTGTACATATCGTTCATTTTTTATTTTTTATTTTTATACAAATACAATTTTTTTTTCATATACTAAAATGATATAAAAATATAGATATTAATGGTATAAATGAAATCTTATTCTAATTTAAGTATGCATAAATATCTCTAGGAAATACTATAACTTGTCATAATATTCCATCACCAAAGAGTTCCATGCAATCCAAATAAAAACATTCACCGAAAGGAAGCATAATGAGTTTTGCACAGCTAATTACTTTTAACTTTGAAACCCAAGGAAACTAATTTAATATCATATATGGGTCCAGGAATCCCAATTCCACAGTCAAAACATCTCAAATATTTCATTGCTCCTAGATGAACTTCTCATGCAATAATGAAAATACTTTCAAAACACAAACCATACGACTTAAAATAATTGAGAATATTTCAATTGTATCCTTATGTTTCATATGTAATAATTATAAAGGGAAACCAATTATTCAAATTGGATCTAGCTCGATTAAGGATATAATTCAACATAATAACCTACAAGTTATTATAATGCATAGTCCACACCTTAAGAAGCATACTTACAACCAACTGAAATCACAAACACAAGAAATCATAGCTCAAGCATTTTAAAAAGTTGTGTATAGCCATCAATAGGCCTCTAGATAATCACATTCATTTGCTCAAACATATAGATGATTTTACCTATCCCAAAATGAAATGCCCAAGCACACTTAACCAAAAAATTGATCCAAAAGCCCTATAAATTGGTAGTTTGCTTGGGATGCATTGAGCTAAGACCAAAATCCCCAACAATACACTACGTTTGAGAATAACTTGATGGTAGAATTCTAGAGAATGAGTCATCATGGCAAAACATACTAGCAACTATCATTACCTTGAAGAGATTGTGTCAATCTAAATTATTAATGGAGGAATTAGTTTCCAAATTGAATATCTCCACATCTATTCATGATTCCAAATTTCCCATTTACATGAGCTAACATCTGTAATTTACATTATCCATATATTAATAATTTTGTACATAATATTCTTAAATGGTAAGCTTTTTATTTTGAACATCTTATTGATAGTTTGTATATTTATTTGTGCATAAAATGTCTAAATGGCTATCAAATTTAACCCCTGGTTTTGATGAAAAATGTGGAGATGCTTCACCATATAAAATGTTGGAATGGTGTAGCTTTAAAAACCACCTCCTCGATGGAACTTAACTCCTCCCTCTCTCCTTCAACCTTAAGATCAAATAAATTTCATATTAATGATGCAAACTCTTTAATTAAGGTTTTTATCCCCCTTTTTAACCTTCACATAGATAACAATGGAAACTTGCTTTCTCCCAATATTGATAATAGGGTAGACACTCTCTTTCATATAGCTATAGACAATTAGGAAAGCAAAATCTTAGTTAATCGATCTAATTTATTTTTGGATCACTCCTCATTAAATATTTTAAAAAGGGGACTTAAATTCACAGTCAAACCCAATTATGTTCTTAAAAAAGTGTTTTTAATAGATATTACAAATGTATTAAAGGTCTTACTTGTTGAGTCAGTTGGGGAGGTGAGATAAGATTGTGTCATGGATTTGAGGAAATCCAAACCCTTCAAGTCAAAAATATATAGGAATAAGTGGCTTGCCTTGAATAATGAAAATTCAAATGATAATAATATTATTAAAGTTTTAGAAATTTTGAGGATCATTTACTAATTCTAAGGTGTTGAAAATGCATATAAATGTAATTTTTGGTTAATATTGGTATATGTCAAAGATATCTAACTTAAAAAACCATACCAAACACATTTAAAATATCTTGGATAAGTTATACAGATGTTACGCATGTGATAGGAGTCATAAAATGTCAGATTCTTGATTTTCAACACTTGTTTGAGAAGTTAGAGGAAGTTATATGAACTCTTCAAGCCACTTGCAAGTGAAAAAAAATTTAGAACATAATTTAATATTATAAATCTTATGAAAATCATGTTAATAATTTTTTATTTCCAAAATTATATATTTTTCCTTCTATCTCTCATCGTTCCCTTCACAAACTAGTGAAGGCCAACTTCAAACAAATGGTATAGCTAGTATAGTTTGAGATAAAGGCTAAAATTTTGGAAATAAATTTGGATATATATGGTATTAAAATTTATGGAATTGGTACTTAAAATAATTCTCTTATATTTATTAAAAATCGCTAAGAGCCCATACTACTTTTTAAGAGCTTAAAACCCCATATGCTAAATTTAATGTACATATAGTGAAAGTGTAGATGAATTGGATGATTTAAAAAAGATGGAATAAGTTATAATATGTTTGTAGATTCCTCACACTTATTCACCCATCTTTTTGGCATGTGTGAATGGTCCTTTGTCAAATAATTTCTCTTTTGTACATGCAAGTGACTAGTCATCTTTTTGTGTTTCTAATTTTTTTAGGTGGTAAAATGCATTTGTGTAACTATTCATGGTCTTCTAATCTCTCCAAAATCCATTCATGATTTTATTGATCACCTAAGTATTACATACAAGTCACAACCAATTGTCAACATTATTCTATCTTGGATTGTGTTTCTGTGTGTTTGCAATGTAGTTGAGTTGATTTTGAGTTGATATTTATATGGAACTTAAAATTATGTTTCATGTTTAATATGTTGATACAAAGAATTAAATATCCTCTGAATTCAAAATAGACCTGTTCATACTCTTCAATATTTGAAGTACCAAATTACAATCCTCATATTCACCTTGTGCAACCTGTAGGCCTACAATTCTAATTAAATATAATATTGACAATGTTATGAAGGTTTTAAATCATGATAAAATTATGTTGGACTCAATTTTAAGAGGGCATGGACTAATGGAGACACTCCCAATGTAAACTAGCCATTGTAAGACATCTAGTTTATTTGAGAGGCCTAACTCCTCAAGTTATATAGTCATTTTTTATTAAAAAACACCTAAAGGACTATAGATGGAAGTTGAGAGTATAGGGTTTGTAATGTTCTTTGAGAATACTAATGGATTTTTTAATATAATGAGTTTGAACATCATAACTACCATGATGGGTTTGAAAGGGGTTAACATGAAACTTCATACTCAGAATTTGTTATGACTATCACCTACAATCAATTGAGGAAATGGTCTTGAAAATTTAGGATTTTGGTAAGCTAAGAGTTTTAGGGAATTAATAATGGACTTGAGAAGACCCTCAATGACAGAGTAAAACCATAAAGATTTTTGAGATTTGGAGATCTGACCAAATTCAAACACAACACAACCACTCCTTCAAAGGTGCACCTACAATCAACAGTTAGTAAGGTAAATTTTAGTGGTGAATAATTATTAATTCATGAATTTTCTAGTTTTAGAAATATGAATTTGGCATTTTTTTTAGTACCACATAGGGCCCATTCACCTAAATTTTTTGGATGTAATTCTTTTAGAGGTTGGCTTACCAATCCTTTACAATAATTATGGGTCTATCTATGTAATTCACCATGTGTGTGTGTGTGTGTGTGTGTGTGTGTAAATATGTTCCTAAAAGTTACCAAATTACCACCAAAGTATCTTTCTTTACCACACTGCCAATATCTTGAGCCTTGAGATCACATTATGTTTCTCAAATATGTTTAGCTACTTGATAGAACTATGCCACACAACAAAACCTAACTACCCAATAATAATTTAGTGCTACCCAATTGTATTTTATTGCCTAAAAGAACTACATCACCCAATAGAACCTAACCACCCAATAGTAATTCACCACCTGCTAGAAATACACTATCTAGAAGTATAAATTTATTTGGTAACACTGTGTCACATGGTAGTACTATGTTGTATGGTAATACTATGTTGCATGATAATAGATTGTCACTTGGTAGTACTGAATCACCTAATAGTAATTTTCCACCTAACAAATCTAAACTATTTAGTAGTTCTTTACTGCTTGGTAGTAGTGCCCCACATTAGCCACTCGGCAACACTATGCCCCATGGTAATCGCTTAGCCTCATTACATCATCTAATAGCACTTTACCCCCTGACACCATTAAAATGCTTCACCTGCCAAACTATTATTGTTCATTTGCATATTGATTCCTCAAACATCTTACCTTAGTTACTATGGCATTAGGTGGTAATGGTAAGGGTAAAATACCATAGAAAATATTAGGAAAATGTAACATATTATCTTATTACAGAAACTTAGGAAAGAAGATTGCTCAAATAACATGCACTCCAAATACAAGTAATTCTATTTTTTTTTAAAATATCAATTATTATTGTTAATTCTAGAATAATTTTAAAACCATTTGAATGTAGAAATCAACATGGATAATAATACTATTTCATTAGAAGGAATGAATCCAAATAACTTCTCACAACTCAGATTCTATTAATGACAAGCCACCCCTAGAAGACACTTCTTTGGGCACTTCAGAAGAGAATTGTTGTTCTCTTTAGACACCAAATTTTGTCAAAAGTTTCACTCAAAAAATTCAATAGAGAAAGATAAGTACATGGACAATAGGAAGGTCTTTTCAAGTTGCCTAGGCTACCAAATATCCATTTATAGAACCTGTAGAACTAGAAAATGATAATGAGCCTCCAATAGAATGCAGATGTATAATATGCAGTTGGAAACTTAGAAAAGAATACATAATACAACTTAAATTGAATATAATTGAAAAACATTGTGGGAATATATATATATATATATATATATATATATATATATATACACACACACATACATATACATATATATATATATATATATATATATATATATATATATATATATATATACATATATATATACATATATACATATATATATATATAGATATATATGTATGTATATATATGTATGTATATGTATATATATATATATGTATATGTATATATATATATATATATATATATATATATCTGTATATATATATATATATATATATGTATATATGTATGTATCTATGTATATGTGTGTGTGTGTGTGTGTGTGTGTGTGTATATATATATATATATATGAAGTACCTAGACAGATAGATAACAAAAATACACAGATGGAAAAATGAAGAATAATGAATTCATGTAAGATATGCATGTGAATACAAAAATGATCAAAAATGATAAAAATATGTTGAGAAAGGGGGAATAATCAAATCTCTATTTGGAAAATTTATGCAATCCAATCTTAAGGAAAAATATGTATATGATTATCTACTATTTTCCACATTTTAAAAAAGGATAGATCCATATCTTTTTTTTTAGATTACAAAAATTTGTTTCAACATAATGGGTTTCTTGATATTCTATAATCACATTGTTCAAATAATAGTTCTTGGGAAATGGAAAAATGTCTTGCAATGGTATAAAATAATGATTTGAAATAAAGTTTTAAGATATCACTATTTATCTCACTATCCATTGATGAGGTCATTGTAGTTGACAAGACATCATAGGTTTATATGCATATGTATACTTCTACAAAACTATTCAATGCAATCTCATATATTACATGTCCATTAAATGGTAGAAAATTACAATTTCAAAAACCTTAATAAATTTGTTGTATCTAAATTATGAGAGAAATCTAGGATGGATGACTATGCCATAGCTATGAAGCTGGTATGTGTTGGTGTTGATGGTGCATTATTGATGCAGGGGAAAATAAATAGTCTTTGTGTTTACCTTCAAACAATAATTTATCCATTTATGATTTTAATTCATTTCATGGCTCATAGGATGAATCTTGTATCTAAAATTGTTAACACATTTAGTAATGTCGTAAAATTGGAAGAGCTTATTCATGACTTGCATGCTTACATGCCAAGTAGCCCAAAAAGATTTTTGGAGTACTAGAAATTTATAATTGGGGTGAATAATGGTTTAAAAACTATTAAAAGATGTCGAAACAAGATGTATTTCCATGTACGAACTTGCATGAAATTTTTTTGAGGAATCTCCATTTTTAATAGGTTTTATGTATAAATATCACATGGAAGTTGACAAAGTAGAAAATTTGTTGTGACATTTAATAGATATTAAAATATCACTGACATTATGTGGTATTTTGACAATGTTTAAGGAAATCAATTGTTTAATGAAACATGACCAAGAGAGATCTATCTATATGTTTGACTTCATATGTTTGAGAAAATATGTATGCCAATCTTTAGATATATTATACACATCAAATGAAAAATTTCACAGACTTGTTTTTAGAATTTTGAAAATTTTGATAGATTGTCAAAATCTAGAGAGTTATTTGAAATTCAATATCAATGATCGTCTTTGTGTCACGGTATATGGCATTGAGATCCCAATGCACACATGATCTAGAAGACTTGATGTTGTGGAAGCTGAACTTAAAGATGTACCTATGACACGTCTACTATATGATACTATTTTATCTAAAACATGAATTAAATTAAGCAAAATATTGTAAATTTTATCAGTTGAGATAAGAGAATGTTTTTAAAGGGATGAGTTTTTGGAGGGCATGGGAGTTGTGAATCCTATTTTTAGGAATAGTGTTAATAGTTAAGAATAGATTAGTAGTTTATTTCACAAATACAAGGGTAAAATTTTTAAGAATATATTTAAATTTGTAGATGTGAATAGAGTTTATATTAATGGTATTTTAAATAAATACTTACTGACATATTAGTCAACACAATTTAGGATTACAATGATGGATCAATTTTAGTGTTTAAGTAACCCAACAAAAAATGGTGCAATTCCATAGCTATGTAAAAAACATTATTGAAGTAGCATCTTACAAGAAAGTATTAGTGAATATTTTAGACTATATGAATTATTCAAACAATGATTTTGGTTTCTATGTAAGATGAGTGATTTTTTAGTGAATTATCTTTCATGAAGTCAAAACTTAGAAATAGATTGGATAAAAATCTAGAGACTTTCTTGAGACTCTAAGTTTTATGTTATTCTATGGACAAGTTCCCTTCTGATAGAGCATTAGCAAAATGGAGTTCTCTAGTTGAAATAAGAGGCATTAGTAATAAATCTACCAATGTAGAGGATGTGAATACCAAGACTGAATATAGTACAATCATGTTAGATGCAAATCACACTTACAATGAGTAAGTTTCTCAGAGATTGTTTCAGTTGTTTGAATTTTAGTTTGATAAGTATAAAAATTATTATTTTATGAAATATTTCATATTCTTTTATCTTCAAATAGTTTAAATCTATCCAATTTTTAGTTTGATAAGTTTAAATCTATCTATTTCCTACATGTAAAAATTATGAATCTTATTTAATAGACTATAATTAAGCACTTTATTTATCATATTATAATTACATGTATTTCAAGTAGTACTTCTAGAACCTTTTTAATAAAAGTAATTCAATAAGAAGAAATCATAATATTGATTGACATTCTACATAGCCTTCATTGAAGCAATCAAGTCTTATGTGTAGACATGCACATTGCACCATAGGGCACTAGGACACATGCCATTAAAACTTCTCAAATTATTAAGATTTGTTGTTTTCATTATATGAATTGTCTATAATAGTAATTTAGAGAGCTTATACATAGATTTCATACATGCATAAGTGTTGATCTAAAATATAGACAAATATTTTAATCGCATCGATATTATTCTATTGTACATTTACATTCAAACCATTACACAAATATATAGCAAATATTTTTGCCCATAATTAAGGATTGCATATTTCCAAATTCCATTGCAATCTCCACATATCCCTATAATAATTTAATCTAACAACTATAAAAAAAAAACCTATATATCTTATATTTTTGTTACATAACATTATATCTATAAATAATACCAATAGTTAAATTTCCTAACATTGCCTCCACAATAGTTTAGATTGAAGAATATTTAAACAATGCATTTAACCAACACTTTTTCAAATATTACAACTACTAGAAAAGTATAACTCCATAGAATATTTACTCTACTTGATCTCCACATAATATTTGAACTTGACCATAATAAATTTAAAATATTTAAAATATTAAAACTATATACACAGAGTATTTGGAACAAATGTAAAATATCATTGACATTATAAAGTCTATTGAAAAAAATAAGTGTTTTTGAAACAAACATGATATAAATCATTATCACTTTGAGCATTATATACGTTTTGAAATAATCTAACATTTATCTAGAATAAACTCTCCACCCACTTGTTGCTTATCATTTCCCTCCAGTGAAACTCCATTATCTTGACTTGCCTATGTATCCTCCATAATAACTCCTTTTTCAATATATTCTACAATAGAATTGATATTTGTAAGATTTTCCCTCTCATTCACTACATCATCAATTAAAAGAATAGTTGGATCTGCATCTATTTTTTACTTTAATAAAATGTTTGGATCTATCTCATGTTCTTTAATAAATGTTTTGAAAGTGTTCTTATATTTATTTAAAAGAACAAGTTTTTCGTTGAATGAAATTGTTGAGATGATACTTTTGTAGCCATTTTTCAAATGCACTTTAAGAAAATGTGCTTCTTTCTTTAAATTTTAATATTTTTCAAATGCACATTAAGAAGTTGTGCTTCTTTCTCAATCACATACAAAGTTTAATAACTAAAATACACATTATAGATAATGAAAAATTACCTCATCTTTTTCCTTCTCTACTTGTACAATGGTAACAAGGTTTATATCCCTTGCCCATTTAATGAAATAGCCATGGGATTTTCCATTTAAATTTTTCAACCTATTTATCATAATACTTAAAATATTATCATTGTAAACATTGTTAACCAAAATTAATCCAGATTGAGATTGATGGAATAAAGTGTCAATATTCGAGGGTTCATTTTAAACAAGTAAAAAAAAATTAACTCTTTTGAAATGATTGTGATAAAGGGCATTGCTTTATTTTATCAATGTTTTTGCCCTTATTTACCATTATTTTAAGTCATTAAATTCCTAATAACATGCTCCCTCGGATTAGCAAATAATTTTTTTGAAACTAGATTATCCAATGAAAAATTAGTTATGAAATCATCAGAGATGGTTACATTATCAGTGGGGGTTAGGATAGATGGAGAAGAGGTATCTATAGAAGGAGCTTATGTAGGTATATTAGCAACTTAAATAGAACCATGTGGATTGAATCCACCCTCTACCAAGGCCCTACATTCGATCCTAAGAAAATATTCATCCAAATCAATTTGCTACAAACATGTAAGACCCTATGTACTAGAAATGCCACCAATAGAGAAATTTGGGAAATCAAAAATTTGTAGGGTTCCTCTACTCTATGCATGGAGAGAGATATTATTTTCTCTTCTCTATCTTTGGATGGGTGGTGGTGTGGTGGCATACTTCTTAATCTCCTCACAAATGAAGGGTGGCCTAAAAAAAATAATGGATCAAAACTAGTAAATTCAAAAACAAAAAATTAATGCAAATTCAAAACAAAGTTGTTATTATGTGTAGTTGGGGTGATTGCCTCTTTCATTCTGATGTTTCATGTGAGTGTTACCTCTTCCATTATGATTGTCCTTATGGGATTTACCTCTTCCCTTCATATTTTCCTTATGGGAGTGACATGGTGGTTTCACCTATAAAACAAGTGAATTATCCAGTTAATAAACTACCCAATTCTAAGAAATTTCAATTTAGAAAAAATATGTGAAGTGGAAAATATTGATTGTATTAGTTTGAAGAATCCTCAATGGTAACAATTCAAGAGTCAACTACAAAAAAAATTAAAAAACTAATATGAATTTTTTTTTTCATTAAATAATATAAGTAATCAATATTCAAGGAAATTTTGGTGAATTTGGAAGTGGAGACAAAATAGAATCACTTCTTAGGAGTTTTCAAATTTGAAATGAATTGAACGAAGACTTTATGAACCGATATCACTAGATTCCTCTGGAGCATGCCGACCTTTGGATGCCTCCTAATTTATTGTGGTATATGCACACACTGTTACCTATAATAACTAACTGGCCAAGCAATCTTAAAATTTGAAATATGTATAAATCAATAGAGGTGATTATTATGAAAACTAAACTTACCTCCTATTTATCGACAAATAAAGAATTAAATTAAATTTTTTTATGGAGGGTAGTGGTAATTTTAGTATTATATATATATATATATATATATATATATATATATATATATATATATATATATATATATATATATATATATATATATATATAAAGATTTGAAATACAAGCCAAAATATAGTTGAAGGAAAAATTGGTGCAAGTGTCCTTAGAAAATGCATTATTTAACTTAGCGCCAATCATTTTAGATAAAGCAATGCACCAATCACATTTGACATCTGATAGAGAATGAATAATGTAGTAAATATTCCAAAAGGGAATGTCCAATGGTCTTCCCTATAAAATAATTCTAGCTTGGAAGAAATACATAATCAATTTGAGAAATGGATTAGAGATTTTTTCAATTAGGATTCCCCCTTAGAACCAACTATTTTTAATGAAATTAGAAAACATGCAATTAAAATTAAAAAATCAAACTAATTGTAATAACTGATTTAGAAATAATTAAAAAAATCTTAATATCATTAATAAATTGAACACTTACCAGTTGGATTTATGGCCAAATGGTAGACAGACTCCAAGTACTTTTTATCTACATCAAATAAGAGAAACTTGGTGCTAATAAGGATTGCATTATAATGTGTAAGGCTTGTTAAATTATGGATATCCATTGGGGAGTTGTAAAAAGATATTGATTTATTGTTGAACTAGACATGAAATAGGTCTCAATATGGTTATTGTAAGAAACCATGGATCGTAGTAGGTTTTGGCTAATTATCATGTCATATTTAAGTATATCTAAAAGGCCTCTAATTTCACATTTATCTATCCAATCCACATAGGATTCCACCTACTTCACCATCCAGAGGAAGTTTAGACATAATAGATTCTTTAAAATTAAGTTTTAGATGACCCCTCTTTTAGTTTCCATGGATATGAAAGCCATTGAAACTTTGTTGTAGACTTGGAAGTTTTAGGTAAGCCTAAAAATAAAATGGAGGGATGAGAAGAACATTAGAAAAAAGTATGAGAATGAGGGCACTGGGGGGTATTTATAAGCCATGAGGAGAACTAAAAGTAAACTATTAGTGTGACCAATGAGATATGGTCATGTTCTAGTTTGTAACCATTCAACAATGGGGGATATGGCAATCAGCATAAGTACACTACCACCTAGTAGAATACTTCTAGATGATAGTAAGGTATCGAATGATGGCTACATAAAACAATGTGGCATCATGTTGTCCTATGAGAACATGCCACCACTTAGTAACAACATGTCAAATGATAGCAAAATAGAGAGTAGTAGCATAGTGTCAAGTAACAACATAGTCCCACCTAACAACATGTTAATTCCAACAACAAGGTACCATATGGCATGATACTACCATGTGGTGGCATGATAGTGGACACCACCTAATATCATGATGTCTAGCGACAACATAGTACCACCTTCTAGCATGGTGTCACCTGACCACATGATGTTACTATTGATGCAGAAGATTGCACCCTTGGCAGGAGGCCGAGCTCCTACATTCCTCATGTCAAAATGGAAACTCCCCTCTCGATTGTGGGACTGGTGAAGCTAGAGTTGAGAGTCTCTAGATAAGGGTTAGCTCCCTCTGATGTGTCTTTTAGGCCCTAATTTCTCCTATTGATAACGAATAAAATGAAAAAGGGGGGGATGAAAAGGGAGACAGAAATGCTAAAAATATAACCTAAGCCTAAAAATGAAAAGGTGATCCACTTGAAAATGTTGACCCACTTAGCGTGCACATACTCTTTTCACTGGGAAGAAATTCCCATACACTTCATCTGATGTGGGAAACTCTTCTATTGCAGTGAGTTAGGGGTTTGTAGAGATATAGGGAGGAAGGAAACTACCAAAGGTGCTCTGAAACACACTTGGGTAGCCTATTCATAGGCACCTATATTCCTGCTATAGACATTTCTGGAAAACCTGCAGAAAAGAGTTTTCACAATGCACTAGACATGTTGTAGTTAATATGTGAAAAGCATGAAAGACAATGAATTAACACCAAAGAACAGAGACATATACTTTAAAGTGTAAGTCCAGATAGAGGTAAAAATGCCAAGTCCTGATTCAAGGTAAAATCTAGCAGAACTCTGCCTTACAAGCCCGAGAGATTTTTGGGTAGAGTTTTCCCTTAAGGCTGAGAGATCCCTTTCAAATGAGATTTTTTTACAATATATAGAAAGAGGGAGAGAATTGGGCACTTTTTGGGAAAGACTTTGGCACTCTTTTGCAAGCTAGCCCATGTGCGTTCTCTACCTTGGGAAGAGGGAGTCATTTGATTATCAGTTGCTACTTGACTTTGGCATCCCAACATTAATCAGAAAACATGGCTACACCTCTTTTCTATGAACAAACTACTCCCTTTAAGGTGTTTGTGTGGCTTGTCTACATATAAATGCAAACTAGAGAAAACAAGCCGCATTGCTTACTATTTACACTATTTGGTGACCACTTAGCACTCACCATTCCAACTGCAGGAATAAATCCCTGAGTTGACACCTCCTTTCACCACTTGGATGCTTTGTCTATTTCTTGCCTTGTCTCATCTTGGTTTTATCTCTTTTTGATCCTTCAATCCTTGGGGGCTAGCTTCTAGTGGGTTGTTGCGTTCCTTGGGTTCTTTTCATGGTTGGTGCTCAGGCAATTTAAAAATGAACAGTTATTTCACCTTCTTAAATTTGATGTCTGCACACCCATCATCACTTTTGAATTTCCAACAGATAGTTTTCCGTGTTTAACTTTGATGTCCTCAGGCCCATCACCCTTGGACTTTCCTTAAGCTTTTTGCTTCAGCATTTTTCCTTGTGGTCTTTTCTGTGGGCTTATTTTCCATTAGGTAATTTTCTTTTGGGCTTCTCTTGCAGGATTTTTTTTTGTAGACACAAGTCCACATGAAATGTTTCTGCCACTTTGCCTTTAGAGATCTTCTTTCAGGATTTTGGCTTGCGAGTTCCCTAAAAAATTTAGACTTTTGGTCTAAAGGAATTCCATCAGACAAAAAGTATGAAAGAATTCATTTCAATGCTTAGGTCCTTTCTGTGGGATTTTGTCGAGTAGCCCTTCCAAATTCCTTTGGGCTTTTTGTCTGAAGGAATTCCTTTGGACAAAAAGTCTGAAGGAATTATGCCATTGCCTTAACAAAATTCCAAAAAAATCTTACCTTTGTAGCTCTTTTTCCTTTCAAGTGATCCCTGCCCTCCACAAGGGCTCTTGAACCTAGAATTTCCCTCTACAATGGCACTTGTCCTTCAGGAGGCTTGAACCCTTCATGTTGAACTGCTCCTTTAAACCAACCATTGAACCAATCCATTGAACCACTTCAACGATTCAAATGATTATTAAACCAAGGCTTTAAACTGAACATTGAACTAAGCTCATTGAACCATCTGATGAACTGACTGATTGAACCAAGGCTTTGAACCAAGCGATGAACTTTGGCATTGAACCTCAGCCGTTGAACCAAAGCATTGAACCAGTTCAATGGTTCGACGGTTCAAAGCTGCTAACTCTTTGAAAGATCATGCCGTTGAACCACTCTTCCAACTTTGAGAAAATGTGACTTTGAACCATTTTAGCTCTCTTTCCTTGTGAATTTATTCATACAAGAGTGTAAAGAAGCTTTGTAAAACCTTGCACTCTTCGATTGGTTACTCATGCGCCAAAAGACTCTCTTGTAGAGTCTGTAGAAAATCTATAGAGTCTATAGAAATGGACCTGCAGAGTCCTTAAAAATGCAAGACTCATGCAAAAATAAAAAATACTAGCTTAGAATAGCATAAAAAAAGGGGGACCAATTTTTTGGCCTGTTGGACAAAAATGGTCAGCAAATTGGTGACTCCTAGGGGAAGCATGCCTACTATGCTTAGAGACCAGTTGCCTTGAAGTCCATTGGGCACAGAGTTAGAATGTAGCTTTGAAGAAAGGTTAGAAATAGCCCCAAAAGATCCAAGAATCAAACATGAGCCATTTTTACCGTAGACACAAGGGAAATCACACACAAGCCTAAAAGGCACTACCTGTGCAAATTACACTTAGGGAAAGTAGGAAAAGAAACTGAAAGCAACTACTATGTACAACTAACATGGTATATTTTCTTCCCTCTTGGATCAAAAGGAAAATTTCTTAAGTCACCTCCCTAGCTAAGAAACTTATGGTGCCAGACAAATGGCTGAATGAAGTGGAGACTTGGTGACCTATTCCTCTTACCTGCCACCTGGATTGGCTTATATCTGAGTGGATCAGATTCAGACATGCTTCCAACATATACATACTCTATTTTTTCTTGGAAGCTTGCCTCCTATTGGTTCTTCATGCTGGTGTATGTCATCAAGAAATCAATCGCTTTTGGCTCATCACCATAAGCCCCTTGATATGCATCATTGACCAGCTTGTTCTCTTCTGCCTCATGCTCAGGTTCCCTGGTATGATCATCCTCCTTGATGACTTCAAAGAAAGTATCTTCAGATTCACCAACCTCTTGAATGGATAAATTTGAAAGCCTACAACCCCTTTGCATACTTATTTGAGTCCTAATGCTTCCTTCTCCACTCTTATCCAGCTCATATCCCCCTTGAAGAATAGTGTAGCCTGCCCCAATGACTTTATATGAATCATTCAAAATATGAACAAGAGATTGTCCATGCTCCTCCATGACATCTAAGGTGATCTCCTTCTCTTCCTTACTCATGAAGTCTCCCTAGTCAGTCATAAACTGAGCATACTCCTCTTCACTTGCTTCCTTCAAGACAAGTTCCTCCTCGAGAAGGGGTGAAGTGGAAGGTTAACAGACAAACTCATGTGGAAGAGGAGGCAATCCTTGAACTAGAATCAAATGATTCTCCTCTTTCCATTTGGTCATCACTTCATCTATATCAGGTGTGGCATGATAGCTCTCTTGGAAGTGTGTGGATGGAGTGTGTTCAAACATGGAATCTGCTACTTGGTCTAAAATGTCCATCACATAATGGCTGACAAAATTTGCTCTGGACTCTAACTCTGCAATCTGCCTATCTATATCTTCTTGGAAGAGCCTTTCCTAGAGGTCACAATCATCATTAGGAGTAGGAGCAGCCTGATCTTCTTTAAGGTTTTGAGCAAAACCTTTCTCCTCCTCTTCCTTTCTGCCCCAAGATTCAACTATTTGCGTCCAACTAATGACCTTGGGATTGGAATTTTCCCCTTGTGAACAAGGAATAAATTTATCTTCTTCAAGGTCTTGAGCTTGTTCATGATGTTCCTTCTTCCAGCTTAGAATTTGGAGATCATGTTGAAAGACTTGAGGAGGTTGGGGAAGATTTGGGGAGGTCTGCTCATGTACAGGAAGAGCTGTTTGAAAAGAGGCATGCTAAAAAGCTAGGCATACAAGATTAAAGGTAGGGTCGATTGATGTATTGGATGAGCCAGAATGAGCAAATGCCATCTGATAGAAAGGATTTGGCACACAAGAGGGAGATTTCTCTATAATAGGAGGGGGTACACAAGGCTCGTCAAAATTAGGTTGGGAAAAGGAAACAGGGGATCCTTTTAAAACTTCATGAGAAAATGGGGGTAGACCTTGGGCCAGAATCACTTGATTTTCATTTCTCCACTTTACCAACACTTCATCAATATTTAAATTAGCTTGAGGATTGGTAGAAGGGGTATATTTTGGTGCAGTCTCCCCTACAAGGTCTGAAAGCTCCATCTCTCTTTCTCTAAGCAGTCTCATCTTAGCCTCTAATTCCCCAATCCGCTTAGCTAGATTATCCTCATTTTGTCTCTCTTGTGGCTCATAAGAATCATCAAAGAGATGGGGAGTGCATGAAGGTTGCCATGAAAAACAAGAAGCTTCCTGAGGAAGGGTGGGAGGGACATGAGAAGGACTAACCTCATTTTGTACCTCACACTCTTGAGCAGTGTCTTTATCCTCTTTGTTGTTCCATGATTCAACCACTTTATTCCAGCTCAAGCCATTCAAACTAGGCATCTCCTTTTGGGGTGATGGGGCTATAATGTGAGAGGGTAGTGAGGGTTTGGATTCCACTTCCCTTACTACCAAAATATACTATTACATTTGAAGATTTGCCAATTCAATCTATTTATCAAGATTATCCTTAAACACAAGATTTACTATTTCATAACTCTCCTCAGTATGATTGGGGAAAGGACTTTAACATGCTTGACTTGGCTCATAAGCATGGACTGTGTATGACTGATATAATACTTGGGGCAATTAGTATGCAGTTTGATAGACTTGGTAAGGCTACCTCTCATGAATACTCAGCTTCTCCTCCAAAGATGCAATCAAACCACACACATCCAACATCTCACTTGTAAGCCTTTGCTAATTTTTTCTTTCAATAGGAGCCCATTCACTCTTAAACTAATCTAGTGCATTCCTCACTTGATGGATGACATGATTAGGGATTTCTTGGCCACATCCCTTTCTGGTGTCGAGCTCTATTACATACTTTTTGTATCCCAGTAGTGCTCATTTGAAGGTGGAGACAGGTTGATTGGTAAAGAGACTGGGTTGAGTAGGAGAAGTGACACATTGAGAAGATTGGGCATAAGGCTGATATAGCTCATGATAGGGCTAAGACCAGTCATATTGGACCTAATAAGGATCAACATACGGCTAGTAAGGATCATAGCCAGACTGGCCAAGGAAAATAGGGTCCATGGCTCTGAACAATGGAATTATACATACCAGAATATTGTTTCTTGATGGCACCAGAACTTCTTAACCAGTTGATTTAACTTGGAGTCACCATTGGTGTTGATGCAAAAGCCTCCAAAGGCTAGTTGGTTGAAGAACACACCAAAAATTATTCATCTCTTCGAACACAACTTGTCCTAGTTGGTCCCACCGGGCATGCCAAAAATTGTTGACACAATGGATTGCACCCAGGGCAGGAGGCTGAGCTCCTGACTTCCACACGTCAAAATGGAAACTCCCCTTTCACCTGTGGGACTAGTGAAGTTGGAGGGGAGAGTCTCTAGGTAAGGGATTGATCCCTTTTATGCATCTGAGTTGTTCCAATAAGTGCTAATACATATACATATACATATATATATATATATATATATATATATATATATATATATATATATATATATATATATATATATATATATATATATATATATATATATATATATATATATATATATATATATATAATGGGGGGGATGGAAAGGGAGAAAGATTGTAGGAAAACAAAACTACTCTAAAAGAGGTGATGCACCAAATGATTCGACCTACACACACTCACACTTGAAACCATACAAACACATACTTACACTTTAAACTGGAAAAAGGACAAGGCTGCAAGAAACTTAATAGGGAGGCTTTAATGGAACACACAAAAAATAGGGAGTTTACATTGTTGTGTGTGGAAGGTAGGAGCTCGGCCTCCTAACTCAGGTGCAATCCACTACATCAATAGTTACCTAATAGCATTATGTCAAGTGGAAATATAGTGTTTCATGATAGCATGATATTGTTTAGGGTCATAGTGACACCTAACATCATGATCTTACATGATAGTATAGTTTTAGCCAATAACATGGTACCATGTGGTAGCATGATGTCATATGATAGTATATTATTGCATGGAGGCATAGTGCTACTCAAGAGCATAGTGTCAAGTCATAGAAAATTAGTGGTATATAACCATAATAGAATGTTGTTAACAAGTTTTATGGAAAATAAACAAATCAATTTTTCCCTTTTGTATGCACTCATATTTGTCAAGGTTACAAATTTGATTCTCCTAAATAAACCTAGGGGGTTTACATCATGGCCTCTTCAAATAAACCCTAACATTCATTTGAGTTTGGTTTTGAGATAGTGAACTAGTAGAATATATATTTTTAAGGCATTGGGAGAGAGTCTCAGTTCATGGTACAACATGATTAAGATACCTAGTCACCCTGCCTACACTCAGTCTAATACAGATACATAATTCTAACCAATGCCTCATGAAAAATGGTTGTATATTTGAAATATTAGAGGTCTAAGAGAGACTAAATTAATAAAATGATACTGATATGGTGTGAAAATCACTATATAATAGTCGTATACCTTAAAACATAAGCAACAATAAATGAACATAGTCAAGTATAGTCCTAAATGTATGGAGTATGCTCGCTTGCTCATCTTTGAGGAGTTTGCTTATTTTAAGGTTATGGATCTTAAAAGAGATATAAGAGTAAGTTAAGTGAGTGATAGATTATGCACTTGCTCTAAAAGAGCCTCAGACCTAGTAATAAATGTATTAAATATTAGCATAACCTATTCACCTAAAACATATATAAATATACACAGTCATGTTATCAATCAAAATCACCCATAGATATGCATAAGTGACTCAAGAATATTCTCAAGATTGGCATAGAGATGTTTGTGTTTTATTTGAATGTTTAAAATGAGTTTTAAATCCTTAACTCATTTATTTCAAAAGGTTATAAAATAGGGGTCATAAGCTAGTTATACATAGTCAATCATGTTTTCCCATTCTTTAGAGAGAAGTCCAGAGACTACAGTAACATCTAAGGGGAGGTAAATGTTTTTAATATAATTTAAGTAATTTATCACAACATGAATATATCATATGTCATCAACAATGAAAACAAACACAGTCATCAGACACTGTTTAGACCCTGCTTAGGGTATGTGTGTTGATAGTTTAACAAAGGTAGTCATGGAGAGTTAGATCTAGTTGGAGCTTGGATAGACAATTAAATCCCTAATGAATATTATGATAAAATATAAAAACACTTCATGGGGTCCTAAATCATTTGACAATAAATGGAAATGTGAGGACATAGGTATGACGGTTAACTAGAGTATGATAAGTAGTTTGACTTGAGAACCCTAAGTTTGAGTAGATGAGATGTAACATGAGCTTGATAGAAAAAAATGATTAAAGAACCATTTTAAAGATATAATGTGTATTTATCAAATCTCATTGAGTTAATTGGAGATAAAATCAAACTCAAACAACCACCTACATATTCAAATTCTCTCTCAGATCTCACAAGGTGCTTATTTCTAACTGAGAGGTTAGTTTCTTATACTTGGTATGGTTAAGAGGTTATGCATGGGACTTTTTTCTCCTAGGAGAAGTTAAACACCATAATTTACTTAATTTTTTTGTAATTTCTTGGAGGATTCAGATGTCCATTTTTATGAATCATCCTTAAGAACCCAAACCACTTTCATGTTGCCAAAAAGAGCCATAAATACCAAGTGAGATAAAAATCAACATTCATGCCTCCATATGGATGATATTGGCTTTAAAATCACCCATAACATGTTTAATAACAGTGAAGCCGTAGCCATTCGGCCCCTGCCTACTGTCGCAGGATTCTGCTATAAAGATCTGAAGAAATTCCGCCAAGGAGCCCGTCTACTGACGCGATAAAAAGATTGGTATCAGAGCCAACTTCAAGTTGTTTTGCCTAATGAGTCTACTGTAAGTTGTGATTATTTTCCTTGTTCTGTGGATCCGATTTTTGGAGTTCTTTGCCTTGTTAATTTCTTTGGGAAGGTTTGCATCTAGTCACAGGCCGTTCTTCATATTGTCATAGGCCGTTTTATCTCTGCATACCTTATTCCCTTATCAGAAATTACTCGCACACCAGAACCCAATCTCCCCACAATGGAATTCGGAAAAATACCTTCCACATCTACCGTAGAAATCATTAATGAATCTGAAATTGAAGGATTATATGAGATGCCTCCTTTTGTTCCCGATCAGTTGTCTGACTGTCTTGATATAGAAGTTACAGAAACCGATCTTGAAAAGGAATCCAGCATGTTCAAGCCTCTGGCTTTAAAGGCTTCTAATGTGTATAAACAAGCTGAATTAGTCAAGTCTAAGTTTTTATATCATAGTACTTATCTATCTTTTGTTAAGCCCAGGATTAAGTCTGTTGAGCTAACTTTATGTTACCAGCCTAAAAAGACATTTCAAACAAATCTGCTCCCTCTACTGCCTGAGCAAGAAATTCTGTATATCCGTTCTCATAAGGATGTCAAGTTTGTTCACTTTGGTTTGATTCGTATTTATATTAAACCTTTAATTCCCTCAAATATCAAACCAGTCATGTATTTAGCCTTATGTGACCGTCGTCAAGTAAGCTTCAAACATTCATGCCAGTTATCAAGTCTTGGTAGACTAAATGTCAACAATGTTATTTGTTTTGAATTTTGTCCTAACCTGTCAGTTGCAGTTAGAGATAAAGGCTGCAAGGAAGTTAAGTTTGGATCTCTAGATTGTTGGGGTTTGTTTACATCTGTGTATGGTCTTGAAATGTTTGGTGAATTCCAGTATGCTACTGTTAACATTTCTATGTTATATAGTATGACCAATACTAATCATCCCAAAATCTTAGAGAATCTGCCTCTGGCTAGAAGACTTAGTGGAACAGTACAATTGCAGAAGGGACATATAGAGTCTGTTGAAGTTCCTGCAGAATGGAAATTAGATTGGCTCAAACATGTCTCGCCTAAGTTAAAAAGTCAAGCCACAGTACACCAGAGTGATGGTAGATCAGTCAATATTTTGCCTAGATCATTATCTATGCGATCTACTAAAAGTTCTCCCACTAGACCATCTACGTCCTCATCCCGTAGATCTGTCAAAACTGGTCATATATTAATAGAGGATGAAGAAGTTGATCTTGGAAAATATCTTCCCCATACTCTTATGAGTCTTCCCAGAGAAAACAATCTTGAATTTTTCACTGAAGACCAAGTCACACTCTATCGAGGAGGAAGATGGCCACCAACAAAGGGTGTCTATCGACATGCTGTCGGCACTGTACATTATTTTGCTGCAGCTTATGAAAATCCTTCTAATGATTCAAGCAGAGAAATTATGTTGCAAGATTTAATTCTCATTTCTCTGAAAATTTTGATGACTTGTGCAGAGATGTCTTAGCTATAAAAGACACTGTAAATAAAATTCAGAAACAGGTGGAATCCATTGATTCCAAAATAGATACTTTAGAAGATAGTCTCAGTTGGCTATCAAAAGAAGATCAGAAGGCTGAATCATCCTCCAAACCTTTTTGTTCAGTCTCATTTGGCCCTTCTTTTTCAAAAGCTAAAAAATCCCCTAGCCATTCACTAATGCAACGCACGCATGTCCATCTCCAACCATGGTATCTGAACATTGATGATTTGCTTAACCCGCATAATGAAATCGCCAGTTGGTGTAATACCATGCGCGTACTTGCTATTCAAGCTCACCTTGACCAAGCTGGAACTACTTGTTTTGCTGTCAAGTATCTATGGGGAATTACTAACCAATGGTGGGATAGCATCCCTGAAGCCCAACAATATGCGCTTTTACATAACCAAGCTGATTCTTTAAATGCTTTGTATAGGCTTCTTATAGATGAATTTGCTCCTCCTGCCGCTAATCGGCAGTTAGAAACCAAGAAATGGCTAATGAAAATGGAATTGTGTGACCTCAAACAGTTTGAGTCTTTTGCTAAGCAATTCCGTAAGCTTGCTTATGAAAGCCTGTGCTCTGGCTCTGTTGAGATTAAATTAAAGTTTCTGCAGGCAATGCCTTATAATTTGATTGATCGAGTTTTGTCCTATATTGAGCTTAAAGGTCTTGAACTTTCTGCTCTAGCTCTCGCTGACATTATTGATTTTACTCAGCAACAAATCATGATGTTAGTCTCTGAGACAAAATCAATCCAGAAACTTAGCAAGCATCAAGCCGCCGCTCTTGCTCCATTATTTCCTGAAACAGCCCCTTTTGGCTGTCGTCCATATGTTCAACTGTGCAAGCAACAAAAGCAGCATCGCCGTCATCTTTTTATCGCATCAGTAGACGGGCTCCTTGGCGGAATTTCTTCAGATCTTTATAGCAGAATCCTGCGATAGTAGGTAGGGGCCGAATGGCTACGGCTTCACTATTATAAACTCAAACTCAAACTATTACAAAGCTTACAATAATCCTTGAGAAATTTCTGATTCACAGGATCCTTCGAAAAGGGCAAGTGAAGAGCATACTCTTTAACAAGGCTACTAGATTTTCACTCAGAAAATTTTTCGATGATCTATCCTAGGAATGAAGTCTTATTTATAGCAATCGAGAGGTCCTGCCTGCTCGCTGGCAAGGCGGTGTCTGTCTCATCATGCTTTATAGCTAATGGCTATAGTGATATGCTATTGGACCCACCACTTGATTGATGAGTCGGTGATGAGGATGAGGCGGCCATGGGCTGTGGGCCCAACATGTCTTCCGCTTCGTCAAATAAGTCATCTTCAGTAATGGGCTGGAAAAGACACCGGATTTGAAATGTGCTTTGGAGATACCAATGTCGGCACCTATTCGTATCACATGGCAAGTGGCACAGAGTATAATGATAGTGGGATTCCCACTCAAGCTGTCGACGAATAATAGTGTGTACTACCGTGTCTTGGCTGTGGTTCTGTTCTTCGTGAATACGATGGGGTCCAAACCTTGCAATCCATCTGTAAAGATGTTCATTATGAGCAGATCTGATTTGGATTCGCCATGTCCATAGCGGTCTTTTCAGCAAATCAGTGAATCTTTCATACAGATATTCACTGTTTAGTCTATCAATAGTGATGACTCCTGTGTTGTTTCTGCGGTTGGCCTGTATTCTGACTGCAGCAGACATTTGGAGGTCTTGTGCAGCTGCATATGAAATCTTGGTATATCGAGGATGCATGCCTTCTCTTAAGATTTGTTCTTGAATCAGGGGATTCAGAGAATCGAAAGCCTGATTAAGAATTCTTGTTAAATTGAAACCTGGTGCAGGCTGATGCATAAGTGTAGCAGGAGGATTTCTACTTAGCCAATCAGCTATTACATTACTCTTACCATCTATATGCTGTACTGAAAAATTAAATTGGTGGAAAAATGCTTGCCACCTGACATACTTACCACGACCATCCTTCTGACCATGATCCTTTTCACGGAAGGTTAAAAATCGGGTGCAGTCAGTTACAACAGTGAAATGTGGCAGATGTAACAATTTCAGCATAAATTTTTCCAGACATTTCTTAACTGCATAAATTTCCTTATCAGAGGAAATCCATTTCAGTACATCACTACTAAACACACCACTAGCAAACTCACAAACAAATTCAACAGTATTTACAACTGAAACAAGTACTCCTCCCCATGAGAGGTCAGATGCATCAGTATAAACTTTCATTTCTTGGGATTTAGGAATATGGAGCGCCGGCAGAGAGGCGACTTTTGCTTTTATCTTTCGAACAGCTTCTGTATGGAGTTGTTCCCAGCGGAACACTTTCTTCTTCTGTAACAATTCTTGCAATACAAATCTATCTTCTCCATCATTAGGATAAAAACTGTTCAAATAGTTTAATAATCCCAAAAAAGCTTGTACCTGAGTTTTGTCGAGATGTTCAGGAAAACTGATGATCTTCTCTTTAATGTGTGGCTGTATTTGTAACTTTGAATCTCGGATAACCATTCCAAGGAAGTTGCATTCTGTAGTGCATAACTGTATTTTTGTTTCAGAAAGCACTATTCCTGCATTTGTAGCCAACAGTTTTTGCCTTCCTGGATCTTGGATTATGGTAGGCTCTGTGTAGATGTCTTCAGGTAATTCTGGTTCTTCTTCTTCTTCTTCGACTTGATTACTGCATTCTTCGGGACAGTAATCTTGGTCAGAATAGAATATACTTCCGACTTCATCTTCTTCTTCGTATCCATCTTTCCAACTGGGATCTGCTGCTAGGATAGGTTCTTCGGCTGGCATGATCTGTTCCTAGATGGGTTCTCTGATTTCCTTAGGCGGCTCTCTGCATGTGAATTTATTTTTGATCCAAGAGTCGCTAGGTTTAAATTGGCTTGGATAATGAACAAGAGGATACTGTGGCCTGTTCATTGTTGGTGGTTGCCTTGGCTGAGAGGGCTGTCTCCCTCTAGATGATTCTCCTCTTGATATGCCTCTTCCTCTAGGTCTTTCTGGTCTTTCTGGTACTTCATGATGAGCTCTAGACCATGGACCATATGCTTCATAAGAAGGCCTGGCTTCTCGCGGTCTGTAAGGACGTGATCCTCTGTTACCTCGCTGCATATTTGTCATTGGTTGTTCTAACTCATCAGCGAGTGATTCCAGCTCTGCTGCATCTTCATCATTTGATGCTTCGTCAGGAAGATCTTCAAGGACTGGTTCAAAGATGTCTTCTTGTAGATATAGGTCTTCATCAGCATCAATAACATCCCACCACGCTGCTGCGGTGGAAGAGAAAATAGCTTTGACTGCGGGATTTTTACAGGAGCAGTTGGGAGCAATATGTCCAGGCTTGCGACAAATGTAACAGATGGGTTTATGGGAAGCAGGAAGAGCTTGTTGGCATTTTCGGAGAAAACAGTGAGGAGGTGCATAAGAATGGCACGTAGGAAATGAGCGGCGTTTATAAGAAAGATGATGGCGACGCTGCTTTTGTTGCTTGCACGGTTGAACATATGGACGACAGCCAAAAGGGGCTGTTTCAGGAAATAATGGAGCAAGAGCGGCGGCTTGATGCTTGCTAAGTTTCTGGATTGATTTTGTCTCAGAGACTAACATCATGATTTGTTGCTGAGTAAAATCAATAATGTCAGCGAGAGCTAGAGCAGAAAGTTCAAGACCTTTAAGCTCAATATAGGACAAAACTCGATCAATCAAATTATAAGGCATTGCCTGCAGAAACTTTAATTTAATCTCAATAGAGCCAGAGCACTGGCTTTCATAAGCAAGCTTACGGAATTGCTTAGCAAAAGACTCAAACTGTTTGAGGTCACACAATTCCATTTTCATTAGCCATTTCTTGGTTTCTAACTGCCGATTAGCGGCAGGAGGAGCAAATTCATCTATAAGAAGCCTATACAAAGCATTTAAAGAATCAGCTTGGTTATGTACAAGCGCATATTGTTGGGCTTCAGGGATGCTATCCCACCATTGGTTAGTAATTCCCCATAGATACTTGACAGCAAAACAAGTAGTTCCAGCTTGGTCAAGGTGAGCTTGAACAGCAAATACGCGCATGGTATTACACCAACTGGCGATTTCATTAAGCGGGTTAAGCAAATCATCAATGTTCAGATACCATGGTTGGAGATGGACATGTGTGCGTTGCATTAGTGAATGGCTAGGGGATTTTTTAGCTTTTGAAAAAGAAGGGCCAAATGAGACTGAACAAAAAGGTTTGGAGGATGATTCAGCCTTCTGATCTTCTTTTGATAGCCAACTGAGACTATCTTCTAAAGTATCTATTTTGGAATCAATGGATTCCACCTGTTTCTGAATTTTATTTACAGTGTCTTTTATAGCTAAGACATCTCTGCACAAGTCATCAAAATTTTCAGAGAAATGAGAATTAAATCTTGCAACATAATTTCTCTGCTTGAATTCATTAGAAGGGTTTTCATAAGCTGCAGCAAAATAATGTACAGTGCCGGCAGCATGTCGATAGACACCCTTTGCTGGTGGCCATATTCCTCCTCGATAGAGTGTGACTTGGTCTTCAGTGAAAAATTCAAGATTGTCTTCTCTGGGAAGACTCATAAGAGTATGGGGAAAATCTTTTCCAAGATCAACTTCTTCATCCTCTATTAATATATGACCAGTTTTGACAGATCTACGGGATGAGGACGTAGATGGTCTAGTGGGAGAACTTTTAGTAGATCGCATAGATAATGATCTAGGCAAAATATTGACTGATCTACCATCACTCTGGTGTACTGTGGCTTGACTTTTTAACTTAGGCGAGACATGTTTGAGCCAATCTAATTTCCATTATGCAGGGACTTCAACAGACTCTATATGTCCCTTCTGCAATTATACTGTTCCACTAAGTCTTCTAGCCAGAGGCAGATTCTCTAAGATTTTGGGATGATTAGTATTGGTCATACTATATAACACAGAAATGTTAACAGTAGCATACTGGAATTCACCAAACATTTCAAGACCATACATAGATGTAAACAAACCCCAACAATCTAGAGATCCAAACTTAACTTCCTTGCAGCCTTTATCTCTAACTGCAACTGACAGGTTAGGACAAAATTCAAAACAAATAACATTGTCGTCATTTAGTCTACCAAGACTTGATAACTGGCATGAATGTTTGAAGCTTACTTGACAACGGTCACATAAGGCTAAATACATGACTGGTTTGATATTTGAGGGAATTAAAGGTTTAATAGAAATACGAATCAAACCAAAGTGAACAAACTTGACATCCTTATGAGAACGGATATATAGAATTTCTTGCTCAGGCAGTAGAGGGAGCAGATTTGTTTGAAATGTCTTTTTAGGCTGGTAACATAAAGTTAGCTCAACAGACTTAATCCTGGGCTTAACAAAAGACAGATAAGTACTATTATATAAAAACTTAGACTTGACTAATTCAGCTTGTTTATACACATTAGAAGCCTTTAAAGCCGGAGGCTTGAACATGTTGGATTCCTTTTCAAGATCGGTTTCTGTAACTTCTATATCAAGACAGTCAGACAACTGATCGGGAACAAAAGGAGGCATCTCATATAATCCTTCAATTTCAGATTCATTAATGATTTCTACGGTAGATGTGGAAGGTATTTTTTCGAATTCCATTGTGGGGAGATTGGGTTCTGGTGTGCGAGTAATTTCTGATAAGGGAATAAGGTATGCAGAGATAAAACGGCCTATGACAATATGAAGAATGGCCTGTGACTAGATGCAAAACTTCCCAAAGAAATTAACAAGGCAAAGAACTCCAAAAATCGGATCCACAGAACAAGGAAAATAATCACAACTTACAGTAGACTCATTAGGCAAAACAACTTGAAGTTGGCTCTGATACCAATATTTTTATCGCGTCAGTAGACGGGCTCCTTGGCGAAATTTCTTCAGATCTTTATAGCAGAATCCTGCGACAGTCTTCATCAGCATCAATAACATCCCACCACGCTGCTGCGGTGGAAGAGAAAATAGCTTTGACTGCGGGATTTTTACAGGAGTAGTTGGGAGCAATATGTCCAGGCTTGCGACAAATGTAACAGATGGGTTTATGGGAAGCAGGACGAGCTTGTTGGCATTTTCGGAGAAAACGGTGAGGAGGTGCATAAGAATGGCGCGTAGGAAATGAGCGGCGTTTATAAGAAAGACGACGGCGACGCTGCTTTTGTTGCTTGTGCGGTTGAACATATGGACAACAGCCAAAAGGGGCTGTTTCAGGAAATAATGGAGCAAGAGCGGCGGCTTGATGCTTGCTAAGTTTTTGGATTGATTTTGTCTCAGAGACTAACATCATGATTTGTTGCTGAGTAAAATCAATAATGTCAGCGAGAGCTAGAGCAGAAAGTTCAAGACCTTTAAGCTCAATATAGGACAAAACTCCATCAATCAAATTATAAGGCATTGCCTGCAGAAACTTTAATTTAATCTCAACAGAGCCAGAGCACTGGCTTTCATAAGCAAGCTTACGGAATTGCTTAGCAAAAGACTCAAACTGTTTGAGGTCACACAATTCCATTTTCATTAGCCATTTCTTGGTTTCTAACTGCCGATTAGCGGCAGGAGGAGCAAATTTATCTATAAGAAGCCTATACAAAGCATTTAAAGAATCAGCTTGGTTATGTACAAGCGCATATTGTTGGGCTTCAGGGATGCTATCCCACCATTGGTTAGTAATTCCCCATAGATACTTGACAGCAAAACAAGTAGTTCCAGCTTGGTTAAGGTGATCTTGAACAGCAAGTACGCGCATGGTATTACACCAACTGGCGATTTCATTAAGCGGGTTAAGCAAATCATCAATGTTCAGATACCATGGTTGGAGATGGACATGCGTGTGTTGCATTAGTGAATGGCTAGGGGATTTTTTAGCTTTTGAAAAAGAAGGGCCAAATGAGACTGAACAAAAAGGTTTGAAGGATGATTCAACCTTCTGATCTTCTTTTGATAGCCAACTGAGACTATCTTCTAAAGTATCTATTTTGGAATCAATGGATTCCACCTGTTTCTGAATTTTATTTACAGTGTCTTTTATAGCTAAGACATCTCTGCACAAGTCATCAAAATTTTTAGAGAAATGAGAATTAAATCCTGCAACATAATTTCTCTGCTTGAATTCATTAGAAGGGTTTTCATAAGCTGCAGCAAAATAATGTACAGTGCCGGCAGCATGTCGATAGACACCCTTTGCTGGTGGCCATCTTCCTCCTCGATAGAGTGTGACTTGGTCTTCAGTGAAAAATTCAAGATTGTCTTCTCTGGGAAGACTCATAAGAGTATGGGGAAGATCTTTTCCAAGATCAACTTCTTCATCCTCTATTAATATATGACCAGTTTTGACAGATCTACGGGATGAGGACGTAGATGGTCTAGTGGGAGAACTTTTAGTAGATCGCATAAATAATGATCTAGGCAAAATATTGACTGATCTACCATCACTCTGGTGTACTGTGGCTTGACTTTTTAACTTAGGCAGAGACATGTTTGAGCCAGTCTAATTTCCATTCTGCAGGGACTTCAACAGACTCTATATGTCCCTTCTGCAATTGTACTGTTCTACTAAGTCTTCTAGCCAGAGGCAGATTCTCTAAGATTTTGGGATGATTAGTATTGGTCATACTATATAACACAGAAATGTTAACAGTAGCATACTGGAATTCACCAAACATTTCAAGACCATACACAGATGTAAACAAACCCCAACAATCTAGAGATCCAAACTTAACTTCCTTGCAGCCTTTATCTCTAACTGCAACTAACAGGTTAGGACAAAATTCAAAACAAATAACATTGTCGTCATTTAGTCTACCAAGACTTGATAACTGCCATGAATGTTTGAAGCTTACTTGACGACGGTCACATAAGGCTAAATACATGACTGGTTTGATATTTGAGGGAATTAAAGGTTTAATATAAATACGAATCAAACCAAAGTGAACAAACTTGACATCCTTATGAGAACGGATATACAAAATTTTCTTGCTCAGGCAGTAGAGGGAGCAGATTTGTTTGAAATGTCTTTTTAGGCTGGTAACATAAAGTTAGCTCAACAGACTTAATCCTGGGCTTAACAAAAGACAGATAAGTACTATGATATAAAAACTTAGACTTGACTAATTCAGCTTGTTTATACACATTAGAAGCCTTTAAAGCCGGAGGCTTGAACATGCTGGATTCCTTTTCAAGATCGGTTTCTGTAACTTCTATATCAAGACAGTCAGACAACTGATCGGGAACAAAAGGAGGCATCTCATATAATCCTTCAATTTCAGATTCATTAATGATTTCTACGGTAGATGTGGAAGGTATTTTTCCGAATTCCATTGTGGGGAGATTGGGTTCTGGTGTGCGAGTAATTTCTGATAAGGGAATAAGGTATGCAGAGATAAAACGGCCTATGACAATATGAAGAACGGCCTGTGACTAGATGCAAAACTTCCCAAAGAAATTAACAAGGCAAAGAACTCCAAAAATCGGATCCACAGAACAAGGAAAATAATCACAACTTACAGTAGACTCATTAGGCAAAACAACTTGAAGTTGGCTCTGATACCAATCTTTTTATCGCGTCAGTAGACGGGCTCCTTGGCGGAATTTCTTCAGATCTTTATAGCAGAATCCTGCGACAGTAGGCAGGGGGCCGAATGGCTACGGCTTCACTATTATAAACTCAAACTCAAACTATTACAAAGCTTACAATAATCCTTGAGAAATTTCTGATTCACAGGATCCTTCGAAAAGGGCAAGTGAAGAGCATACTCTTTAACAAGGCTACTAGATTTTCACTCAGAAAATTTTTCGATGATCTATCCTAGGAATGAAGTCTTATTTATAGCAATCGAGAGGTCCTGCCTGCTCGCTGGCAAGGCGGTGTCTGTCTCATCATGCTTTACAGCTAATGGCTATAGTGATATGCTATTGGACCCACCACTTGATTGATGAGTCGGTGATGAGGATGAGGCGGCCATGGGCTGTGGGCCCAACATGTCTTCCGCTTCGTCAAATAAGTCATCTTCAGTAATGGGCTGGAAAAGACACCGGATTTGAAATGTGCTTTGGAGATACCAATGTCGGCATCTATTCGTATCACATGGCAAGTGGCACGTAGTACAATGATAGTGGGATTCCCACTCAAGCTGTCGATGAATAATAGTGTGTACTACCGTGTCTTGGCTGTGGTTCTGTTCTTCGTGAATACGATGGGGTCCGAACCTTGCAATCCATCTGTAAAGATGTTCATTATGAGCAGATCTGATTTGGATTCGCCATGTCCATAGCGGTCTTTTCAGCAAATCAGTGAATCTTTCATACAGATATTCACTGTTTAGTCTATCAATAGTGATGACTCCTGTGTTGTTTCTGCGGTTGGCCTGTATTCTGACTGCAGCAGACATTTGGAGGTCTTGTGCAGCTGCATATGAAATCCTGGTATATCAAGGATGCATGCCTTCTCTTAAGATTTGTTCTTGAATCAGGGGATTCAGAGAATCGAAAGCCTGATTAAGAATTCTTGTTAAATTGAAACATGGTGCAGGCTGATGCATAAGTGTAGCAGGAGGATTTCTACTTAGCCAATCAGCTATTACATTACTCTTACCATCTATATGCTGTACTGAAAAATTAAATTGGTGGAAAAATGCTTGCCACCTGACATACTTACCACGACCATCCTTCCGACCATGATCCTTTTCACGGAAGGTTAAAAATCGGGTGCAGTCAGTTACAACAGTGAAATGTGGCAGATGTAACAATTTCAGCATAAATTTTTCCAGACATTTCTTAACTGCATAAATTTCCTTATCAGAGGAAATCCATTTCAGTACATCACTACTAAACACACCACTAGCAAACTCACAAACAAATTCAACAGTATTTACCACTGAAACAAGTACTCCTCCCCATGAGAGGTCAGATGCATCAGTATAAACTTTCATTTCTTGGGATTTAGGAATATGGAGCGCCGGCAGAGAGGCGACTTTTGCTTTTATCTTTCGAACAGCTTCTGTATGGAGTTGTTCCCAGCGGAACACTTTCTTCTTCTGTAACAATTCTTGCAATACAAATCTATCTTCTCCAGCATTAGGATAAAAACTGTTCAAATAGTTTAATAATCCCAAAAAAGCTTGTACCTGAGTTTTGTCGAGATGTTCAGGAAAACTGATGATCTTCTCTTTAATGTGTGGCTGTATTTGTAACTTTGAATCTCGGATAACCATTCCGAGGAAGTTGCATTCTGTAGTGCATAACTGTATTTTTGTTTCAGAAAGCACTATTCCTGCATTTGTAGCCAACTGTAAAAATTTGGAGAGATGAATAGTATGTTCCTCCAACGAATTGCTAAAAATTAGAATGTCATCAATATATACACAAAGAAAATGAGAGGTGCCTTCAAAAATCTTGTCCATATGTGCCTGATAATAAGCTGGCGCATTCATTAGCCCAAAAGGCATGACAATCCATTGATAGTGGCCAAAGGGGCAACTAAAGGCTGTCTTGGCTCTGTCTTGTTCTTTGACCCGAATCTGATAGAAGCCAGATTTACAATCAAACTGAGAAAAGTATCGGCAAGCTGCAACCTTTTCTAACAGATAGCTCTTATCAGGGATTGGATATGGGAATGGTTCAGTGATAACATTTAATGGCCTATAATTAATAACCATTCTTTTCTTTCCTCTCTTTTGCTCAGAATGCTTATTAACCATAAAAGCATAGCAACAGAATGGAGAGGTAGATTTTTCAATAAAACCATTCTTTTCTAGTTCCTTGATCTGTTCTTCCATATCTTTATAGTCCTGTGCTGGTATTGGGATCTTCTTGCCAATCTTCATTTGTTTACCTTCGATGATTTTAATTTCCATCTCAGGCATTGTCTTTGACCAGAACTGTTGCGGATTATCCGAACAGATGGAAGACTTGATTTTTTCTCCTATAGCAAGAATTTCAGCAGGGATAGTTTCTGGACTTTGGGTCATGGCACTGGGAAATTGTTCTGTAGCATATATGAGCCTTGGAATTCTAAGCCTTTCATTGTCAATGGTGAACATAATGCTTTTAGCAGTTGCACCATAGGGCGTATACCTGTCAATAAATGATCCTCCTAGAAGGATATCTATAGGCATCTTCTCAAGGGCAAAAAAGTCACAGTGGAAGATTTTATTTTGAATCCTCAGGGTTTGCTGGTGTTTATATTTATTGCAAACAAAACTGTTACCCTGGATGTCTATGCTCTTATAAGCTAATCGCTCATCTAGTGTCTCCCAGTCACTAATGAGCTGTGGCTTTGCAAATGACAGGGAAGCTCCAGTATCAACTTGAGCATCTACATATCTACCATTAATTTCTAGGGTAAAGAATTGTGCAAATCTGCCATTGATGAGATGGTTCAGATATGCAGGCTGTGGTAGCTCTAAGGAAGGGATACTTGTACATACCAGTTTTTGCCTTCCTGGATCTTGGATTATGGTAGGCTCTGTGTAGATGTCTTCAGGTAATTCTGGTTCTTCTTCTTCTTCTTCGACTTGATTACTGCATTCTTCGGGACAGTAATCTTGGTCGGAATAGAATATAATTCTGACTTCATCTTCTTCTTCGTATCCATCTTTCCAACTGGGATCTGCTGCTAGGACAGGTTCTTCGGCTGGCATGATCTGTTCCCAGATGGGTTCTCTGATTTCCTTAGGCGGCTCTCTGCATGTGAATTTATTTTTGATCCAAGAGTCGCTAGGTTTAAATTGGCTTGGATAATGAACAGGAGGATATTGTGGCCTGTTCATTGTTGGTGGTTGCCTTGGCTGAGAGGGCTGTCTCCCTCTAGATGATTCTCCTCTTGATATGCCTCTTCCTCTAGGTCTTTCTGGTCTTTCTGGTACTTCATGATGAGCTCTAGACCATGGACCATATGCTTCATAAGAAGGCCTGGCTTCTCGCGGTCTGTAAGGACGTGATCCTCTGGTACCTCGCTGCATATTTGTCATTGGTTGTTCTAACTCATCAGCGAGTGATTCCAGCTCTGCTGCATCTTCGTCATCTGATGCTTCGTCAGGAAGATCTTCAAGGACTGGTTCAAAGATGTCTTCTTGTAGATACAGGTCTTCATCAGCATCAACATACCAATCTTTTTATCGCGTCAGTAGACGGGCTCCTTGGCGGAATTTCTTCAGATCTTTATAGCAGAATCCTGCGACAGTAGGCAGGGGCCGAATGGCTACGGCTTCACTATTATAAACTCAAACTCAAACTATTACAAAGCTTACAATAATCCTTGAGAAATTTCTGATTCACAGGATCCTTCGAAAAGGGCAAGTGAAGAGCATACTCTTTAACAAGGCTACTAGATTTTCACTCAGAAAATTTTTCGATGATCTATCCTAGGAATGAAGTCTTATTTATAGCAATCGAGAGGTCCTGCCTACTCGCTGGCAAGGTGGTGTCTGTCTCATCATGCTTTACAGCTAATGGCTATAGTGATATGCTATTGGACCCACCACTTGATTGATGAGTCGGTGATGAGGATGAGGCGGCCATGGGCTGTGGGCCCAACATGTCTTCCGCTTCGTCAAATAAGTCATCTTCAGTAATGGGCTGGAAAAGACACCGGATTTGAAATGTGCTTTGGAGATACCAATGTCGGCATCTATTCGTATCACATGGCAAGTGGCGCGGAGTACAATGATAGTGGGATTCCCACTCAAGCTGTCGATGAATAATAGTGTGTACTACCGTGTCTTGGCTGTGGTTCTGTTCTTCGTGAATACGATGGGGTCCGAACCTTGCAATCCATCTGTAAAGATTTTCATTATGAGTAGATCTGATTTGGATTCGCCATGTCCATAGCGGTCTTTTCAGCAAATCAGTGAATCTTTCATACAGATATTCACTGTTTAGTCTATCAATAGTGATGACTCCTGTGTTGTTTCTGCGGTTGGCCTGTATTCTGACTGCAGCAGACATTTGGAGGTCTTGTGCAGCTGCATATGAAATCCTGGTATATCGAGGATGCATGCCTTCTCTTAAGATTTGTTCTTGAATCAGGGGATTCATAATCGAAAGCCTGATTAAGAATTCTTGTTAAATTGAAACCTGGTGCAGGCTGATGCATAAGTGTAGCAGGAGGATTTCTACTTAGCCAATCAGCTATTACATTACTCTTACCATCTATATGCTGTACTGAAAAATTAAATTGGTGGAAAAATGCTTACCACCTGACATACTTACCACGACCATCCTTCCGACCATGATCCTTTTCACGGAAGGTTAAAAATTGGGTGCAGTCAGTTACAATAGTGAAATGTGGCAGATGTAACAATTTCAGCATAAATTTTTCCAGACATTTCTTAACTGCATAAATTTCCTTATCAGAGGAAATCCATTTCAGTACATCACTACTAAACACACCACTAGCAAACTCACAAACAAATTCAACAATATTTACAACTGAAACAAGTACTCCTCCCCATGAGAGGTCAGATGCATCAGTATAAACTTTCATTTCTTGGGATTTAGGAATATGGAGCGCCAGCAGAGAGGCGACTTTTGCTTTTATCTTTCGAACAGCTTCTGTATGGAGTTGTTCCCAGCGGAACACTTTCTTCTTCTGTAACAATTCTTGCAATACAAATCTATCTTCTCCAGCATTAGGATAAAAACTGTTCAAATAGTTTAATAATCCCAAAAAAGCTTGTACCTGAGTTTTGTCGAGATGTTCAGGAAAACTGATGATCTTCTCTTTAATGTGTGGCTGTATTTGTAACTTTGAATCTCGGATAACCATTTCGAGGAAGTTGCATTCTGTAGTGCATAACTGTATTTTTGTTTCAGAAAGCACTATTCCTGCATTTGTAGCCAACTGTAAAAATTTGGAGAGATGAATAGTATGTTCCTCCAACGAATTGCTAAAAATTAGAATGTCATCAATATATACACAAAGAAAATGAGAGGTGCCTTCAAAAATATTGTCCATATGCGCCTGATAATAAGCTGGTGCATTCATTAGCCCAAAAGGCATGACAGTCCATTGATAGTGGCCAAAGGGGCAACTAAAGGCTGTCTTGGCTCTGTCTTGTTCTTTGACCCGAATCTGATAGAAGCTAGATTTACAATCAAACTGAGAAAAGTATCGGGAAGCTGCAACCTTTTCTAACAGATAGCTCTTATCAGGGATTGGATATGGGAATGGTTCAGTGATAGCATTTAATGGCCTATAATTAATAACCATTCTTTTCTTTCCTCTCTTTTGCTCAGAATGCTTATTAACCATAAAAGCATAGCAACAGAATGGAGAGGTAGATTTTTCAATAAAACCATTCTTTTCTAGTTCCTTGATCTGTTCTTCCATATCTTTATAGTCCTGTGCTGGTATTGGGATCTTCTTGCCAATCTTCATTTGTTTACCTTCGATGATTTTAATTTCCATCTCAGGCATTGTCTTTGACCAGAACTGTTGCGGATTATCCGAACAGATGGAAGACTTGATTTTTTCTCCTATAGCAAGAATTTCAGCAGGGATAGTTTCTGGACTTAGGGTCATGGCACTGGGAAATTGTTCTGTAGCATATATGAGCCTTGGAATTCTAAGCCTTTCATTGTCAATGGTGAACATAATGCTTTTAGCAGTTGCACCATAGGGCGTATACCTGTCAATAAATGATCCTCCTAGAAGGATATCTATAGGCATCTTCTCAAGGGCAAAAAAGTCACAGTGGAAGATTTTATTTTGAATCCTCAGGGTTTGCTGGTGTTTATATTTATTGCAAACAAAACTGTTACCCTGGATGTCTATGCTCTTATAAGCTAATCGCTCATCTAGTGTCTCCCAGTCACTAATGAGCTGTGGCTTTGCGAATGACAGGGAAGCTCCAGTATCAACTTGAGCATCCACATATCTACCATTAATTTCTAGGGTAAAGAATTGTGCAAATCTGCCATTGATGAGATGGTTCAGATATGCAGGCTGTGGTAGCTCTAAGGAAGGGATACTTGTACATACCAGTTTTTGCCTTCCTGGATCTTGGATTATGGTAGGCTCTGTGTAGATGTCTTCAGGTGATTCTGGTTCTTCTTCTTCTTCTTCGACTTGATTACTGCATTCTTCGGGACAGTAATCTTGGTCAGAATAGAATATACTTCTGACTTCATCTTCTTCTTCGTATCCATCTTTCCAACTGGGATCTGCTGCTAGGACAGGTTCTTCGGCTGGCATGATCTGTTCCCAGATGGGTTCTCTGATTTCCTTAGGCGGCTCTCTGCATGTGAATTTATTTTTGATCCAAGAGTCGCTAGGTTTAAATTGGCTTGGATAATGAACAGGAGGATACTGTGGCCTGTTCATTGTTGGTGGTTGCCTTGGCTGAGAGGGCTGTCTCCCTCTAGATGATTCTCCTCTTGATATGCCTCTTCCTCTAGGTCTTTCTGGTCTTTCTGGTACTTCATGATGAGCTCTAGACCATGGACCGTATGCTTCATAAGAAGGCCTGGCTTCTCGCGGTCTGTAAGGACGTGATCCTCTGGTACCTCGCTGCATATTTGTCATTGGTTGTTCTAACTCATTAGCGAGTGATTTCAGCTCTGCTGCATCTTCGTCATCTGATGCTTCGTCAGGAAGATCTTCAAGGACTGGTTCAAAGATGTCTTCTTGTAGATACAGGTCTTCATCAGCATCAATAACATCCCACCACGCTGCTGCGGTGGAAGACAAAACAGCTTTGACTGCGGGATTTTTACAGGAGCAGTTGGGAGCAATATGTCCAGGCTTGCGACAAATGTAACAGATGGGTTTATGGGAAGCAGGACGATCTTGTTGGCGTTTTCGGAGAAAACGGTGAGGAGGTGCATAAGAATGGCGCGTAGGAAATGAGCGGCGTTTATAAGAAAGACGACGGCGACGCTGCTTTTGTTGCTTGCGCGGTTGAACATATGGATGACAGCCAAAAGGGGCTGTTTCAGGAAATAATGGAGCAAGAGCGGCGGCTTGATGCTTGCTAAGTTTCTGGATTGATTTTGTCTCAGAGACTAACATCATGATTTGTTGCTGAGTAAAATCAATAATGTCAGCGAGAGCTAGAGCATAAAGTTCAAGACCTTTAAGCTCAATATAGGACAAAACTCGATCAATCAAATTATAAGGCATTGCCTGCAGAAACTTTAATTTAATCTCAACAGAGCCAGAGCACTGGATTTCATAAGCAAGCTTACAGAATTGCTTAGCAAAAGACTCAAACTGTTTGAGGTCACACAATTCCATTTTCATTAGCCATTTCTTGGTTTCTAACTGCCGATTAGCGGCAGGAGGAGCAAATTCATCTATAAGAAGCCTATACAAAGCATTTAAAGAATCAGCTTGGTTATGTACAAGCGCATATTGTTGGGCTTCAGGGATGCCCTTTTCGAAGGATCCTGTGAATTAGAAATTTCTCAAGGATTATTGTAAGCTTTGTAATAGTTTGAGTTTGAGTTTATAATAGTGAAGCCGTATCCATTCGGCCCCTGCCTACTGTCGCAGGATTCTGCTATAAAGATCTGAAGAAATTCCGCCAAGGAGCCCGTCTACTGACGCGATAAAAAGATTGGCCCTTAAGAATCATCCCATTCCATTATTTTGTACATATCTATATGTAACTATATGAAATAAACCTAAAACCACTGTTTTTTACTTTTTTTAGATCCATACAAGTAGTCAAAAATTAAAATTTGGCATGGTGGTAGGTAGGATGTTTCTTAACAAAATCAAACAATGTTTTAAGGTTTATAATTTGTGGATAATCTATAGAATCATTTTTCACTCTCTTGGCAAGGAGCCTAATGTAGGCCTAGTTAAGAGAGAGAAAGGGAAAAAATGTTGGCATAATTAGTTAATATTACATTATTTAGATATAGCACATGTTAGTTATTTTAGTTAGGTATAGGTGGCATATTGTAGTTATAATTTAACTATATTGTATATATTTTTTATTTTTGTAAGAAATAAATATATCAAAAGTTTCATTATTATCTCACTCTAGTATCAGAGCCATAGCCTGATTTCCATGCCCAAAAAGAAATCAATGCCTGAGATATAAAAGCTACCAAGCAGAGTGAAAAAATAACCTAATTGAGCATTAGAACGTAAGGATGAATCAGATTTTGAAGATGTAGTCATTGTACAAGTGTTCAAGATAAAGATCATGTGAAAGCAATATGAGCCAATGGCTAGGAAATAGTCAGAAGGTGTAACATATAGCATCGTGCCTAATCGAAAACATTCACTCCTTCTTTGAAGTGTAGAATGTGATCAATTCCATGTAGTAGAATTTGAAGTGTATGGTGATGCCTAAAGAAAGTACAGTGAATCCTAGAGAGATAGCAAACATTTGCATAAAAATAAGTGTGTAAGTAGTCCATTCAAATTAATTAAGAACTGAAGGCAAAGTGGAAGTTAGAACATTGAAAGTCTAATAAAATAATTCTATTTGCTCATTTCATTGGCTCATTACAATCTTGAAAAAGAGCAACAATATCATAGCATGAAGCATTGAGGAAGATGATAGAATACAAAGATTTCAATCTACTAAAAAAGCTCTTAACATGACGCATGGAATCCCGGTTTATGTCATAGAAGTAGATGTTGATCAAAGTAGCCATAATGTGGTAGTTTTTTAGACACAACAAAGGAAGAAAATTAGAGAAAAACTTTGTAAGGTACATTTTAAATATATAATTTTTTTTGAAATTTTAAAACTTTGAAGACAAATATTATTTTTCTTGTATTTAATTTACAAAAGTAAAGTAAGGAAATACACAAATATGTCTATACCCAAGTTGTAACTATCATATGGCTAGCTCTTGAAAGGACCAAATTTTATTTCCTAGAAAGTAAAGATGCAAATGATTCTTCAATTTGAAGAATTATGGGGCATCATCACTGGAAAAATGACCCATCTTGTTAGACTAGATGAGCAAAAGAAGTTTGACAAGTCAGATGCAAAAGCACTCATGCTGATAACTCTCAGCATTACTGATGAATTTCAACCACATATTCATGATGCACAAACATCAATAGAGGAATGGGATATTTTGTCCATAATTTATGATGTAAATAACTAGACCATAATCCTACATCTCCAATCACTTCTTCATACACTTAGTATGAAATCAGGTGGAAAGGTTGAAGAGTTCTTACACTGGGTTGTATAACTACGAGCAAAACTTGTTTCACTTGTAGAAAAGATCAAGGACAAGATGTTGGTTTCAATCATAGTAAGAGATCTCCCATATCAGTTTTGTATATTTGTTATGACACTTAACATTACCAAGAAATTGGTGTCATTCAAAGAACTAGTCAACTTGCTTTAACATGAGGAAGCAATACAATCTGTTCACAATGAATTTGAGGACAAAGCATTGATCTCCAAACAAAATGGTGTAAAATTTAAGAAGAGACCTTAAAATTAGCCATAAAAACATCAAAAATAGTATAAGACTAAGGAGCTAAAGTAGTGGTGTTACATTTTCAAAACCCACATGCATAATACTAATCATTGCTGGCATAATGCCTTGGCTCAAGGCCAATCCAGTCAGGACAGATCTTCTAGTAAATAAGATTCAAAGAAATATAAAATACATCCTCGATAATGGAAGCAAAAAGGGCATGTAGTAGCACAAAATGAAGAATAAAATGCATGTGATGATGAATTAGTAGAAAAAATAACATATGGATCCCATGATGATCTTGTACTAGTCTCTGAAACGTTGACAAAAGTGAGAAAAGTTTGGTTAATAGACTCTAGTCATAGCAAGCACATGACTGGATGTAGGAAACTCTTTGATTCATTGACAACCCATCTAGATAGAGATCAAGTTTGAATTTTTTATGATAAAGAGTATGTTGCATAAGGAATTAGGCATGTCACCATTCCTCTCAAGACAAAATTTTGTGTTCTCACAAAGTTACTCTATATCCCTAGTTTGACAATAAATATCTTATCTATCAATCAACTATTGAATCATAAGATAAAAGTAGAGTTTCTAGTCTAGGAAGGCATCAAATCATGTCTCATTTCTGAGAAGGTCAAGTTATTTCTAAAGCTTTCTTGAAGGATCAGTTATTTGCCTTAGATATAGTTTGAACTAGTGAAGTTGCAATCACTACCTCTACAATAGAATCTACTGCACTTTGACACTATCACTATGGGCATCCATCTACTAGTTCCCTCTTTCAGCTTAGTTCAAAGACAATGGTATGTGGAATTTATCATATTTCCTATTCTTTGCCAATATGTTCTGGTTGTCTTGTGAGCAAACAACATTAGGTTTTATTTTAGCTAAGTTCCTCACATGCCAAGGAACAACTTGTGGCGCATACTGATCTGTGTGGACCCATGCTAGCATCCCATCAAGGATTCATGTACTTTAAGTTATTTTTTGATGACTTTTCTCTTACAACTTGGGTTTTCTTTCTTAAAAAGAAGAGTGAAGCTCTTACACATTTCAAGACCTTCTATCAGTGTGGTGTTACATAATCTAGGAAGAAACTTAAAATTGTCTACTCAAATTGAGGGGGGGAACTCACATCAAAAGAGTTCTTAGCATTATTAAAGTAACATGACATCAAGAAACACCTGATGGCTCCCTACATGCCTCAACAGAATAGAATAATAGAATGATGTAATCACTCAGTCATAGAGATGTCTCATTGCATGTTATCCACTGCATAGTTGATGACACAATTCTAAGTAGAAGTAGTAGGTATGGCTATCTATATTCTCAATAGAGAACTAACAAAGATATTTATAGATAAGACATTGAAATAGGTATGGAGTGTCCATAAACCATATATTTCTCATCTTTTAGTATTTGGTTTTACTTCTTATATGCATGTCCTAGATAAGAAGAGGAAGAAAATTGAACCAAAGACCCTCCAATGTATTTTCTTGGGGTATATCACTACCTCCAAACCATATCATCTCATGGATCCTAAGATGAATAATATTTATGAAATTTATGATGTAGTCTATGATGAGTCATCATTTGACTCTTTGGAATAGAAGGAAACAGACAAGACGACCTCTCATAAACTATTCCCATAGTTAGATGATAAACATGAATAAGGTGAGCTACAAAAAGGAGAAATGTTCATTGATCTTGGGAATCTATAGGGAAGTTCTTCATCAAATCAATAGCCACATCTTAAAAGGATAGATTCCACAATCAAGAACTCACACCTAAGCTCTCTTCTAGACATATCATCAAGATTTTGAACAAGAAGATAGGTGAGACATAAATTCAGTCTTACACTTATGAGTTCTGTCGCTGACATCACCAAACCAGAGATAGATTTGAGAGGCTTTTAGTCAAACCTAGTGGAAGAGAGCTATGGATGCATAATATGATGCCCTCATCAATAATGAGATGTGGTAACTTGTTGATATACCTATATGGAATAAATCCATTGGCTACAAATGGATTCTCAAAACAAAGTAAAAGGTAGATGGATCCATCAACAAACAAAAAGCATGAATTGTTGCAAATGTTTATGTTCAACAAGAGGGCATTGATTATGAGGAGACCTTTTCACCCACTGTGAAGATCAATACCATCATAATTTTTTATAAAAATAGAAGCATAGTATGGATGAAAAATTTAGTAGATGAATGTCAAGATTTCTTTCTTGATTGGTGATCTAATAGAAGAAGTATACATGACCCAGCTATAATGTTTCATCAATAACAAACATCCACATAAGGTATGTCATCTAGAGTAATTGTTACAAGATCCTCAAGAATGGTACATAAAAATATAAGATCACCTATTGTAGCATGGTTTCATTCATAGCCCCTCTAACTCTAATTTGTATATCAATAAGGTTGGTATAGATATTGTCATTCTTGTCTTGTATGTTGATGATTTTGTGATCACTAGTAGTTTAGATGTTCTTGTTGATGTAGTAAAGAATGACCTAAATAAATCCTTCAATATGACTTATTTGGGGATACTACATTATTTTATTGGCTTGAGATATGGCATGAATAGAATCATATCTTTATATCCAAGATGAAATACACCAAAACACTCTTGGAAAAGTACAGAATGTCAAACTATAAACCTCTTTTGACATAGATGGAGAAAAGTTTACAACTCTCTCATTTATAGGATTCTCCTCAAGTGGATACAACTCTCTATATATTCTCGTTAGGCCTCTCATCAAATTGACCTACACTAGGCTAGATATATTTTTTGTTATGAGCTATCTTTCTAGATTTATGTAGGAGTTGAAGATATGTCACTAGGTTGTAATAAAAACATGTTTTAAGATATGTTCTAGGCACACATGAGTATGCTCTAGAATACAAGAAGAATAGTTAGTTTTTTTTGTATGGGTACACTGACTCAGACTATGTTGGGTCTGTTGATGACAAAAAATATACTCTAGGGTACATTTTTCATCTCAAATCTAGACCCATTTCATGGATTACCAAAAATCAATCAGTAGTTTCTCTCTCATCTATAGAAGCAGAGTATCAAACCACATGAGAAGTATGTGAAGTAATATGGATACATCACATTTTATCTAATATGGGGATTCCTAAAGATCAGCCACCAATTTTATTTTGTGACAATCAAGTTGTATTGAAGCTTGTGAAGAATACAATATTTAATGAATGAACCAAATACATTGAGTTTTAGTGTCATTACATTAGAGAAAAAGTTTTGAACCACCATATTTAGCTCTAGTACTACCTGATGGATTCATAAATAGTAGATATAGTCACCAAGTCTCTTGACAAGGTGAAATTTGATCTATTTTGGTGATACATTTGTAAAAACAATGTAATAAAAGGGGGAATGTTTTCATAATTACTTAATATTACATTGTTTAACTATATCACAAGTTAGTTAGGTGTTTTAGTTAGGTATAGGTGGCATATTATAGTTATAATTTAACTATATTTTCATTATATATATTTGTGATTCTTTTAGGTATTCAATATATCAAAAGTTTCGTTTGTATCTCAAAAAAAGGACATCTCCACTCATTCTCAGATCATGAAATTAAACCTAGATATGTATGAAGATAGAGGATAATAGAATATTCACTTATATTCTCAACCCCTTGTATTCTTTGTTCCATGCAAGGATGTTTGCATAAAAAAAGATACAAATAATGAGGCCTGATTAGGATTTGGTAAACAATGACTTGTTGGAGTGAGTTTAAGGACTAAAAATGGATTTTTTTAGGTCTGATATGATTCTAATATGACATCCATTAATTTTTTATAAACTAGAGTAATTCCTAAAGATCATCCACCAATTCTATTATGTGACAATCAAAGTGTGTTGAAGCTTGTGAAGAATACCGTATTTCATGAATGAACCAAACACATTAAGGTTTAGTGTCATTACATTAGAGAATAAGTTTTGAACCACCATATTCAACTCTAGTACTACCTGATGGATTCATAGATAGTAGATATACTCACCAAGTCTCTTTACAAAGTGAAATTTTATCTATTTTGGGGGTACATTTGTAAAAACAATGTAATAAAGGGTGGAATGTTGGCATAATTAGTTAATATTACTTTTTCTAACTATAGATAAAGTTAGTTAGGTGTTTTAATTAGCTATAGGTGGTATATTGTAGTTGTAATTTAACTGCATTTTCATTTTATATATTTGTGATTCTTGTAAGCAATCAATATATCAAAAGTTTCATTTGTATCTAAAAAAAATGACATCTCCACTCACTCTCAGAACATGAAATTAGGCCTAGATATGTACAAAGATAGAGGGTACTAGAATAGTCACTTATATTCTCAACCCCTTTTATTCTTTGTTCCATACAAGGATGTTTACACAAAATTGGCTAGAAGGAATGAGGCCTAATTAGGGCTTTGGTAAAAAATGACTTGTTGGGGCTAGTTTAAGGTTTGATAGGATTCTAATACGACATCCATGATGTTTTTATAAACTAGATAAATTAATATGACATCCATGAAGTTTTAAAACTTGTGTACAAAATAGGCTTAAGGAGATGAAGAGCCCTCTAGACACCTTGCATGAGAAAGAGGTGATTTGTCAAAGTGACCCTATTGGGGTTGGCTGAGAGGTGTCGAAAGTAGAGAAAAGAGGTAGAAGAAACTGATATGACAATTAATAATTTCAGTAGTCCTTTAAAATGTCAAGAATAAAAGAAGTTTTAAGAAGCTAGTCAAGGTGTCAAACAAGTTCTTCAACTCCCATGCCACTTGGAGAGCTAGAGATTCTGAATATAATCAACACACAATAGCCTGGACCTGTTGATATTATTCCCTATCTCATATTATTATTATTATTATAATTTACATGACACTTGTCTACCTTCTCTCTCCTACACACTTCATCTCTTCTCTCACACTAGTGTTATATATTGAGCCACTTTGGATTTGAAAGGCATTCTCCACCTAGGTATGGCTAAGACCTAACCATTTTTTCTACCTTTGATCAATGAAAAAACTAATTTTTTACCTCATTATATGACTACATGTAGTGATAAATAACTAAATGTTTGATCTTATCAAGTGTAGATGTATATCACCTTGTTTGTATCTTATTTATCTTGCCTCATTTGGTTGTTTCTATATTGCAGGTTGTAGTTGGTATTATCAAGGGTCTCTTATGGGTTTTGAAGTGTAATTATTCTTCCCTCTTAACCTTATAATGCCTCACCTTTATATAAAACATTGACGCAATAGGTTCATTCTAGGATGCATGTATGTTCATGTTGTCTTATGAGTCTTAGTATATTATTCAGTGTATGGTAGTGGTCAACAAAGTTTGGTGCATCACCATTGTAGTTTTTTTTCTTTTTCCATTTTCCAAGAAATAAATTAGTGTGTGAGCTTAAGTGATTCATCTAATAAATATATCCCTTAAATTTAGAGGTTTACCCTTGTTATAGTTAACCCAAATGTCTAGGGGTAATCCCATGTTTAACCAAATTTATAGAGGTCTGAACAACCTTCTCTTAGGGTATAAAATTTGGTTATAATAGTTTTTTTTATGCCCAATGGGACTCAAGGTACAAAAGAGTGGAAGGATTTTTGGTGTTTTATTTTACATATCATACTTTGGAGGCATTCAAGAAAACATCAATGTTGACTATGATGCAATCAATTGGTTATAAGCAACCCAGTTACTTAATGTAAAATAGTTTTCTAAAATATTGTATTTCATTTGAATAATGAAGTGTATATGGTTGGATGTGATTATAATTCATACTATACACCTCCCTACCAACCTTTTCATGACCCATACTATGTTCTTCAACAACCCTATCAATATTGTTATCAGACCTATGAGCCATGATAACTCTATGGTCGTCATATTCCTTCTCCATATGACCATGACCATGACCATGACCATGACCATGACCATGACCATGACGTTGTTGATCACTATTATGAAGAAGCCTTTGAATAAGGATATGAAAAATAAGATGTGATGAATAATATTAGAGAAGAGGTCCAAACTCTCAAGAGACAACAACAACAACAACAACAACAATAACTGAGGTCTTATCAAGGTCTTTTCCAATCTCATACCATATCATTATTGGATCTCAAGCCAAATATGTTAAAATCAGTAAAGGTGATGAGAAAATAGGATAGGTAACTTGATGTGGTCCCTTTTCATCTCATAGAGAAGATGAGAAAGTCAATTAAAATGTTGGTGGGTAATTGGATGTTAGTTGGAGAGAAACACAATATGTTATGAGTGATGAGTTGAGTGAAATGAGAACCTTTATCCAGTGATGGAAAAATAGATTATAGAGGTTGGAGAATCAAGAGACCCAATCTAAGAAACCCCAATCATCATCTCCTAATCCTAGTCCATGTCATTTGACTCTAATTCCTCCTCAAGATACACCTATTCTCCCTTAATAAAATAATATATCTTCATCTTGGAGGCCTTCTTGGACTAGGTTTTCTAATTATACCATGCCAACTATGGTGGAAGAATTTGAACCTATGCAATTCTCTCCCTCCCCTACTCAAGAACCCTTTTGTATTCCATATTAGTTTTCTTATAACCCTTACCCTCATGAGACCATTCAATATCCTAAAAAGGATGCTCCAAGAGATCCAATCCAATACTCAAAAGAGCCTAATAGCTTCAAAGTTCCAACTTAGAACCATGTAGTGAAGTCTTGGGCAAATAAAGATGAAGAGAGTGAGGACAAAGATGTTGAGCATTAGAATTTATGTCAAAGGTACATCTTGCATGATGTTGATGTCATTGAGAGAGTATGCCTAGTTGGAATTATGTTGATATGTTAAGGGGAATTTATGGAGTGTTTTCATTTAAGTATTTTGTCATAAAAGAGACAATTTGAAAGAAATAAATGCCTTATGGTTGCATGAAGGTGTAGGTCTTTGAGTAGCTTAAGCATAGTCATGGCATGAAGAGACCTTGTGATATGAGTTTGGTGTCTTTGTAATATGAGCACACACATGCATGAATGGTTTTATGACGATTCTTGACCATGTATGTGAGGCATTTGAGGACTTATGATAATCTCAAGGTCAACATATAGGGGTATGACCTTTAGATCAAGTTTACACCTAGACCACTTCTAGATCTTACCTGGCCTAATGAGGTATCATGATCTATTGTCAAGAAATGTGAAGGATGTATCTTAGTTTTTAATCATGAGATATTTTTATTGAATAAGTGAGTGAGGTGGAGAGTGATGAAAAGAGGAATGAAGATCATTTTTAAGACCTAATGTGGTTTGTAAGTCAAGGTCGAGAGAGAGAGAGAGAGAGAGAGAGAGAGAGAGAGAGAGAGAGAGAGAGAGAGAGTGGCCTATTGAGGGATCATGATTAGATTTCAGAGTATTTTAGCTTCTTTAATATTTTTCAAAGGTGAGGTATGTTTTTTCAAGTGTATTAATGTAGTTTTAGGTCATAGTTTGAAGGATAAGACATGAAAAGTTATTTAGAGGTCTCTCAAGTGCTTAGAATAAAGGGTTCTCAATCTGAGAAGGATTTTATTGTACTCATTAGATCATAAAACCTTTTAATGGAAACCTAAGATATTCATGGTAGATAGGGAAGGTTTATATATCAAAATTACAAAAATTTGTTTTTAAATTGAGGTGCCATGCTTTAAGAAATATTGTTAAGAATGGAAATAGGTTTATACGCTCTTAGAACCATAATAAGGACTTAATGTTGAATATGTTGATCAAAATTTATTATAATGGATTTTTATTCTTAGGTAAAATATTGGAGGTTATATCAAACTCTCCTAGTCACCTCCATGTATTATTAATTTATCAGGGGTGATTAGAGCCTATTTTAAATTGCTAATTTCTTAGAGATTTGTGGTAGCAGTTAGAGTTGACCAAGTAAAAGTATATAAATGGATGGAGGATTAATCTCGAGACTCATTTTTTTAATATGAAAGTTTATATATTCATGTACTTGGGTTCATTAGTATATCATGATAAAACATTCATATTCAGCTTCTCATTATTGCCTGAGGTTTTTACTGTTTGCACCATTTGGCTTGTTAACAACTATCTAGCTTGGATGAATTATTTATCAAACTTGAGTGATATATATATATATATATATATATATATATATATATCACTCAAGTTTGATAAATAATTCATCCAAGCTAGATAGTTGTTAACAAGCCAAATGGTGCAAACAGTAAAAACCTCAGGCAATAATGAGAAGCTGAATATGAATGTTTTATCATGATATACTAATGAACCCAAGTACATGAATATATTATTTGGAATTTTTATGTTTGATTAATTCTTGGTATAAGTATTTTAAGTTAGGTATAGTGGTGAAAATGATGAAGCTAAAATGGTTTGTCTGACTCAATGAGTCCTATGTGTAGTGAGATCAACAAATTGGTCTATAAGAGCAATAGTTTCCACTACACCATATGATGTTTATATTTGAAGATAGTATTGAAATTACATATGTTCATATAAATTCATAATAATTCATTTAAAATGTTGATACGGGTGTTGGAGGTTTGAGTCACCATGACTGGGTTTTTAGGCTAGTTGGCAGTTTTGAGTGAGCAAGTTGTAGGAGTGTTTTTGCCTTGTATTATGAAGTCTAATGCACTTGATTAATTTTTTCAGGTTTTTTAGGTTTTTCTTATTATTATTTATTATCATCTTTTTGTGTCTAAATATTTGTTTATCTTCAGTTGTTCAAGATAGACCTTTCTATGTGTGTGAAGTACTAATGTAAATAGTAGCAATCATGTGTTTCAAGAGGTGGTTAGAGCTAAAAAGTGTCATGAAACCAAGATAATATTATTGAGGATCTATTTTTGTGTTATATTAAGTGTTTTTACCATGTGTGGAGTTTTAAAGTGTTCTATGGATATCAAATGGTAATATGTACTAATGAAGGCCTAATTGAATTAGGTCTCCTTAAGGGCTAAAAGAGGTTTTGGTATTTTAAGTTATGGATGACATATTTTAATGATTTATTCATGTATTAAACATGTTATAAGACCTATTTTAAGGTTATTTCAAGTGTTCAAGTGTTTATGGCTGACCAAGAGGTGTGTCAGCTAGATGAGTGTATAAAAATAAGGCTTAATAGGCCTAATTGGCTTGTTATAGAAGTAAAGAGTGAAAGTGAAGGAAATAACATATTAAAGAGATCAATAAGGTGTTTTATACCATAAATGGGTGTATATAAGCTATCATGGATATCTAACGTGGATAATATAGATGAATATCAAGATCATATGACCTAATCTATCTTTAAGAGACCTAGTTGAGTGAAGAAGCTTAGAAGGAAATTTGAGAGAGATAGAAGAGTGAGAAGAGATAAATCAGCTCTATTTTGTTAAAGACAATGACTTTATAATTTTATAAAAACTTTTAGGTGATTGAGTTGGTGTTGAGTCATCTAGGGGGTTGTTGCCTCCTTGCAATTTGGGGCTTGCAAAAGCCTAGTTTAGTGGGTGCTTGACTAATTGGGGTTGGTGCTCCATGTGAAGTTGATGTTTCACTAAAGATTGGTGTTCTTATTTACAGTAATATATTACATTTGAAGAGATCAATGGGTTTTATTTTCATTTAGGGTTTTCCACATATGTAATATGTTTCATGAGCTTGTACAGTGCATATACTTTACTAGATGTTCATGTTTGTATAAATGGTTCATGTATGCTTAAGTAGAATTGACTGAATGTTTTGAAGACACTGATTCAACCCTCCCTCAGTGATTATTCTTTCAATAATTGGTATCACCTCTTGGTCCTTTAAATCAAGCCTAACAACTTGAAGGTGATCTTAAGAAGCATAAGATGTCTAGTGATAAAAAAGAAGAAGATAACATGTATGATGAAGAAGTCTACTATGATAGTGAAGAAGGGGAAGTTGAAGTAGACATTGAAACTAAGTTAATAAGTACCCCAGATCATTTTATCTATCAAACTAAGACTATAAAGGATATCAATGATCAATTAAAAAGTGTTAATAAAAAGTTTAGATAAATATAAGTCGAGTATTATCAGTTGAAGATAGAGTTAGAATCCTTGAAGGTCTATCATGAGAAGCTCATAGACAAAATTAGAAAGGTTGAGGAGTGTGAGAATTTAAAACAAGTCATGAGTATCAACATGAAATTACCAATCAAGTATCGCAATACAATAAGGGATAAGTTATCATGGGACCATGAGAAAATGAGTGATCAGTCAAGAGGCAAGTACACAAATATTTTTTGCTATAATTATCATAATATAAGACACATTGAAATATTTTGTTCTAATATAGTTATAAGTTACTGAATATTCAACATGTTATATGAAGCTCCTAGAGTGCAGGAGAATAGTAAAACATTGGTATGGAATATAAATCAAGTTAGGAATAATTATATTGATCCCAAGACTCAAGATGGATTATTTGGTAAGGAAGAATAGAAGACTAAAGAGGATTAAATGCAAGCTCATACTCCCTTTCATATTAGAGATGAAGGCATGAAATGGTATATAGATAGTGGTTTCTCAAGCCACATGGTAGAAGACAAAAGTAAGTTCATCTCATTGAAGAATAATGTTGTAGAAATAGTGAGATTTGTAGACAACACAAGTGACAATATAACTAGTAAGGGTATCTTGAGTTTGGATAATGGGAAGACCAAGACACAAAATGTGATGTATGTGGAAGGTGTGAAACATTCCCTGATTAGTGTAAGTTAAATGTGCAATCAAGGAAACACACTAACCTTTCATGATAGAGAGTGTGAGATAAAAATATCCAAATTAGGAAGGCTAATTTCTAATACTAAGAGGACTGAGAACAATCTATATGTCATGAATGAGATCAAGAAGGAAAGAATGCTTTATGATAAAGATGGATGAAATTTGGCTATGACATAGAAGGTTATGTCACTTAAACTTTTACAATCTGGTCAAGATAAGCACTAAGAAATCTATGATGAACATGCCAAACATCATCAAACTTAAAAACATACTTTGCCAAGCATGTGAACATGGTAAACAGACTAAAAGAAGGATAAATTCCAAACATTACTCTACTTAAAGACCTATAGAGTTAATACACACTAATCTCTATGGGCCTAAAAGAATTTAAAACATTCAAGGAGATAGCTACTTCATATTACTCATAGATGACTACAGAAGAATGACTTGGGTAGAATATTTGAATGAAAAGTTAGAAGATCTTGACATGTTAAAGGCATTCAAGGCTCTTGTTGAGAATTAAAATAATTGGAAGATCACATGCCTAAGATATGATAGAGGAGGATATTTTTGGTCTAATGTGTTTGATGACTTCTATGATGTTCATGGAATAAGGAGATAGTTTTTGGTATCCAAGACACCTCAACAGAATGGGATGGTGAAAAGAAAGAATAAGATAGTTCAAGAAATGGTTAGAACTATTCTAAATGAGTCTATAATATTTAATGGATATTAGATAGAGGAAGTAAACACTATAGGCTACATTTTGAATAGAGGATAGATAAGGACTAGTGGAAACAAGACTTATAATGTATTGTGGAAACATGAACTTGATAATGTGGTGCACTTTAGAGTGTTTCAAAGTAAATGTTTCATAACAATATATGATGAAGACTTAGGAAATTTTGATTGCAAATTTGATGAAGGCATATTTGTAGGATACACATGAATGAGCTCAGCATATAGATGTTATAACAAGATTTTATAGATGATAGTGGAAAGTGTCATTATGAATATTAATGAGACAAGGAAATCACACTCACATTCAAATGATCCTTTAGAGAATTTGGAATTCAATAATGAAGAGAAAATTATATAGGTTAATGAGGAATAAGAATAAGTTGAGGAGAGATAGGACTCAAAGGGCCCCTCAAAATAGGTTCAAAGAGATCATATTGAATCTCAAATCATTGGTAACAAGAATCTATGTATGTAAATAATAAAAAGACTGGTAAGTAATCTAAATCAAGAGAATGTTGCTCTATTATATAAGGTTGAACCAAAGAATATTATAGAAATAAGCAAAGTCAAATTTTTGATAGGTGTTATGAATGAGGAGTTAGACCAAATAGAGAAGAATGAGACTTGGGAACTAGTTCTTGTGCCTAAAAAAAAGAATGTCATTGGCACAAATTAGGTGTTTGGAAATAAGTTGAATGAATATGGATAAATCAAAAGTAAAAGGTCTAGATTAATATTCAAGGTATATGAATAATTTGAAGGGGTAGAATTTGAGAAGACCTTTTCACCAGTAGTAAGATTGGAGGCCATCATATTATTTTTAGTATATGCATGATTCAAAGGGTATAAGGTATACCAAATGGATGTCAAATCTACCTTTTTCAAAGAGATTTTGGAAGAGGTGTACATAGAGCAACCTAAGAGTCTCACTATAAAGTGATAATGACTATGTTTATAGATTGAAAAAGGGTCTTTATGGTCTAAATCAAGGTCCTATACATGAATGAGCTCAGTAGATAGATGTTATAACAAGAGTTTATAGATGATAGTGGAAAGCACCATTGTGAATATTGATGAGACAAAGAAATCACACTCACATTCAAATGATCCTTTAGAGAATCTGGACTTCAAGACTGAAGAGAAAATTATATAGGTTAATGAGGAATATGAATAAGTTGAGGAGAGATAGGACTCAAATTGCCCCTTAAGATAGATTCAAAGAGATTGTATTGAATCTCAAATCATTGGTAACAAGAATGTAGGTATGCAAATAATAAAAAGACTAGTAAATAATCTAAATCAAGAGAATGTTGCTCTATGAACTAAGGTTGAACCAAAGAATATTATGGAAATAAACAAAGTCAAATTTTGGATAGGTGCTATGAATGGGGAGTTAGACCAAATAGAGATGAATGAGACTTGGGAACTAGTTCTTGGGCTTAAAAAAAAGAATGTCATTTTCACAAATTAGGTGTTTAGAAATAAGTTGAATGAATATGGATAAATCAAAAGTAAAAGGTCTAGATCAATATTTAAGGTATATGAATAAGTTAAAGGGGTAGAATTTGAGGAGACCTTTTCACCAGTAGTAAAATTGGAGGCCATCAGATTATTTTTAGTATAGGCATGATTCAAAGGGTACAAGGTGTACTAAATGGATGTCAAATCTACCTTTTTCAAAGAGATTTTGGAAGAGGTGAACATAGAGCACCATAAGGGTCTCACTATCAAGTGACAAGGACTATGTTTATAGATTGAAAAAGGGTCTTTATGGTATAAATCAAGCTCCTAGAGATTGGTATGCCAGGTTGGATAGGAATGTATTGAATTAAGGATTCAAAAGAGAAATTCTAGATAATAATCTAGACATAAAATAGAAGATAACCATAACTTGATAGTATTTCTCTATGTGGATGACATCATCTTTGGTGAAAATAATGTGAACATCACCAAGATACTTTTAAAGGTGATGAAGAAATATTTTGAGATGTCCATGCTGCGAGAACTATCCTTATTTATTGGGTTACAAATCAATCAATCAAATCCAAAAGAAAATCATCTACATATAGTCAAAAGATACTCAAATATCTCAAGGGGACTATAGAGTGTGGACTATGGTATCCAAAGAGAAAGGAGTTTAATTTTACATCCTATAAGGATGTAGACTAGGTAGGAAGTTTAGATGATAGGAAGAGTACTAGTGGAAGGGATTTCTTCTTAGGTGGATGCCTAGTTTCATTGATAAGCAAAAATCAACCATCAGTATAATTATCCACTTGTGAAGTTGAGTACACTATATCATATTCATGTTGCACTCAAGTTATATGGATGAAATAGACCTTAAAATACTATGAGGTAGATTATGATGGTCCTATCCCTATCTATTATGATAATACAAGTGTTATAAGTGTCTCAAAGAACCCTATCATGATCAAAATGTAAACACATACACTACAACTAGATAATAACAATGTACTCATATAATATAATCAATATCCTAATATCCCATAACAACATATATCTCAAAGCTTAGTCAAAATTAATCAAATCTAAATTTCTCAACTATAAATATCCACGAATGATCAGATAATTTACATTCACCTTAGTATAAGTCCACTCAATATATGAAAAGAGGTGAATATCATAAAAGATATAAAAATAAGAATTTGGAGAAGGTGAAAAAAGGCATATCCCACAAAAGGGGATTATCATTAGAAGAGTACAGAGAGGAAGCAAAGTCAAAGGATGAAAGGATTTCTAGGTAGGCAATGCTTTCAATTCTAGTATTTTTTCATGTGAACATTTTAGGTTGAAAACTATCCATAAAATGTCTATAGGTGATCTATATAAATTTAAAATACAATAACCTATATATTTATATATTCTATAATGAACTAGAAACCTCTTTCTAGTTAATTTTATTATGGTGAACTCTTATCCATGCTAGTTGACTAGGGTAGTCAATCTTTTGTTGATTAAACTATTTTAACTCAGTGATGGATAGATTTAAATAGAGTAAACAAGATAGATAAATGTCTTAATTTGTTATAATGTCAGTTTATACCAAATCATTACTTGACACTAAATAACACATTCAGCGTGTTATATAAATATTTGTGTAAGTGCACACATTTAGGTGACAAAAAAGGGCCTACCCATGGACATGGTTTTCTTGAAATTTTATAAATATGAACTTTGTAGATAATTTGAAATGGCTACACTTAAAATTTGAAGATGGTATAAAAAATTAAATTGTAGCATTTTGAGTCTACTTTACAAAAAACTTTATAAAAAAAACTATTTAAGTATAAATAGGTCATGTTGGGTGAATATTTTGTCACTAGCTAACTAAAGACAAAATAGGTGCTTCAACCATAGCATAAGGAGATTTAATTGGCCAAATGTATAGGTCTACCACATCATAAAGAGATAAATATCTCCTCTTATCAAGGGGAGGTTCCCTATAAACTACTATATGCTAATATATAAGCTAAAAATATACATTCAGGGGTGAAATCATACCATCCATCTCTCTTTTTTTAGAGATGATGTTCATAGAAGAAAGGAGGATTCTGGTGTAATTCCTGATAGGGCACTTCTATTCTTTCAGACTCTTTTTCAAAGATGATGTTCATAGAAGAGAGGAGGATTCTGGTGTAATTAATGAAAGGGCACTTCTCTTCTTTCAAAAGCGATATTCAGTAAATAGTAGGGTCCTTCCTAAATAAAAATAAAAACCACAAGAAACCAACTAAACACAAAGTTTTAGTTGTCTCTTCTATTGATTTGGTCAAAAGAACACAACACGATTAAACACAGCTCAAAGTTTGCACCTAAAGCTACAATATAGTAAAGGATTATGAAGGATAAAGAGAGCACAAAGTCTCTCTAGTATCCTTTACACAAAAATACATGCTAAAAGTAATTATGGCAGCACAAAGTCTCCCATAGACAACAAACATAAGAACAATTTACTAAAAGATACAAGCTTATTACAACACAAAGTCTGGAAGGTCACTTGCTTTCTCATTCATTTAACAAACCTTATTAATAGTCTGAGCTCAAAGTCTTAGAATTGCCTTTCAATTTGGGTAGAGCTTCACTTCTGATAACAAAAAAATATTTTCTATGTCAAGAATGGGATATTACAATATATATCCTTTTCCCCTGAAGACTTGGGCACTTTTTTTCATAAAAATGGCCCTAGCTGAATTGAATGCATTTAATATCTATGAAAGAGCCATGCTGGAACAGGGCATCAAACTTGACTTTGGCATTTTGAATTAACTCAAATGTCCCTTCCTCAGTATGGGTCTTTTGGTCTTCCTTAAGATATTTACGTAGCTATCCATTCACCTTTAATTAAATGTAGAAAAATAGGCCATGCCTTTGAATATTTATGTTCCCTGATGTCCACCTATTGCACTGTTCCACCTAATGGAAATAACTTTCCTATAAATATTTCTAGTTTTATTGTAGTCGTTCTCCCTTTCCTTGGAGTTTTCTGTCTTTTCTTATCAATCTGAGCTCTTGGGGCTATCTTCTTGCTTTTAGTTGGCTCCTTGGCTCCTTTCTACACTGGTCACTGAGCTTGTTCTCATGGCTTTTTAAAATCAATGGACATTCCATCACCTTAAAATTAACATCCATGAGGATGTCACTAGTCCCTTTGAACCTCTTTGAACCTTGAACATTAAACTCTTTTGGTTCAAAGGTTCAATGGTTCAAAGGTTCAATGTTTTATAAATGGCTGCCTTTGCTCTCCTTTTCTTCTTCGATTGAACCATCCCTTTGAAATTCTTTCTATAATATTTAAATTTCTCCATTCACTCGAAGATTTTACTTAAAATTTGAACTTTTTGAACCCATTGAACCTTTTAACCTGTTTAATCTTTCAAGTTCAAGGTTCAACGGTTAAATAGTTCATTCTCTTTTTCTAAAGCCTTTTTATTCTCTAAGTCTATCGAGCTAATGAACTCGTTGAACCTTTGAACCATGAACCAAATTGGTTCAAGGTTCAATGATTCAATGTTCAATCTTAACTCTTTGATCTTTTTGAAGCTTTGAACTCTCTAGATTTTTCTAAGTTTGTCTAAGTCATTGAACCTTTAAACTCGTTGAACCTTTCGAACTCTTTTAGTTCAAGGTTCAACGGTTCAATAGTTTAATCTTTTTTCCTTGAAGATTTCTTTTCTTTAAGTCTTTCAAACTTATTGAACCTATTGAACCTTCAAACCTTTGAACCTGTCGGGTTCATGGTTCAATAGTTCAACCTTAACTCTTCAAAGCCCTCTTTTCTTTAAGTCTGTCAAAGTCATTGAACCTTTGAACCTTGCAAACGTTGGGTTCAATGGTTCATTATTTTCCTTTGAATCCCGCTGTTAAGAATTTTTATTGAACCTTTGTGTTGAAACTTCCTCAAAACACCAAGGAAAATCCTTAAGTGTTTTGAACTTCCTTTAAAGAAGGCCTGTCTGTTGAACCTGTAGCTTCCTTAGCTGAAAAGGCTTAAATATTTGAAAAATTCAATTGCTCAGAACATTTTTAAGAAAGAAAAGAGAGATTTTTGGTCTATAAAACCAAAATGATTGATATGTTGTCCATAAAAACAAGTGAGCTATTTTGGAAACAATAGCTGGCTCCAGTTGGGGAACTTCCTTTGATTGAAAATAGAAATAGTTGAAGGGAGTAGAAACCAGAATCTTAGTGCCTTCATCTATGCCATTGGGCTACAGAGTTATGCTCACCCAAAAATAAAGGCACCAAAAACCAAATGATGTCAAAAACAAATGGAAAACATAGAGCAAAAAAAAGACTACAAATGTACATATATATGAATGAACTTATCTGATGCTTCAAGGATTGAAGTGTTTTAGAGGCTACCCAATGTGAGGTAGAGCAAATGGTGTTCCATCTAGATAAATTAGTAAGATATTATTTTCACCTTAAAATTGGTGATTGGCAAATGGACTTCTCCACCAGGAATCCAATTTTATGTGCCTTCCTTTTTGGTTTCCTCTTCTTGCCCCTTAACAAGACTCGACCTCTACCACAAATCTTTTCTCTCTTGCCAAATAGTTTCTTTGCCTGATGTTGATATGTGGCAATATGATCCACTGCCACAATTCATTGGTCTTCAATCCTAGTCTAGGACATGATTTGATTATCAGCATCAAACACCTGATAAACCATTAGCTTAGTGCCTTCTAGGGCATGAAAAAGCTTGACACCTTTTGCTTTAGTGGCCTTTAATCTGAGCGGCAAAGACTAATACTCAGCAATATTGTTGGTGTTATTGAATTGTAACTTATATGCATATGGAAAAATATCTCCTTGAGGAGATATTAACATATATCTTACTCCTGAACTAGTTGAAGCATTGCTACCATCGAATTCCAAAATCTAGACATCATCAGATTTTGAACCTCTCTCAGATTTTTCTTTACCAGGAAGGAAAAATCCATTTCTATGTGTATTTTTCCCTACCAATTCTTCTGATGTTTTATCTAAATTTTTTATACTGTCATTTATTAAGCTCTTGTCTACTAAAATAGGGACATCTTCAATAGTTAAAAAGTAAGTACCCATGCATGAAGACACAAATAGAAATTGAGCTTCAGGAGCTGATGTTCGAGTGATAATGTATTTAAATTCCTTCTCAGAAAGTAGTTTTTGCATGATACCCTTAACAAGGATCCTGACCTTAGACAATTCCATGCTTAATTCACCACCAACATCCTTGCAAAAAAATTCCCAAGATTAATGTCATAGGAGGCTGGGACGTTGGCCACCAGGTCTATCATTTTAATTCTCTTATCTAGGAAGGCTACAAATGCAAATTGAGCATCTTTAATTTGTCCCAGTAGAGGGAACTATTTATTTTCTATGGAGAAACATCTCCCAAAGGTCTTAGTCAATGTGAGACCAAGAGATTCTACCACCTTGGTAGGCATCTCATTGTCAAATGCACTAAAATCAGTTATGCAATTATTCAGCTAATGATCATTTATCAGCAAGGAGACATAAAATGCTTTTGTTTGCCCAGGAGTGGATGGAGGAATAATCACAAGATTATTTTGGGTAGATGTTTTCTTTGGGGAAATAGAAATTATTTCCAAAATTTCTTGTCCTACAGGGATGATTTTATTTTTTACACATTGAACTAGCCTATCCAGCTGCTCAGGATTGGATCGCAAGAATTCAAACTCAAAGATTTTAATTTTTGCTTTCTTAACATGGTCAATTATATCAAATTATTGAAATGGAACTGAGACAAAGGAAGGCAATCCATCAATTTGGGTTTTACTGGGCATAGGACTGGTCTAAAAATTTGAAGCATAATATGATGGAACATTTGAGGTAGTCACCTTTTTCTTGCTCACCTAATCTTTTGAATGGAAAGGCAATGAAGTTCCTCATTTAGCAATTAAAATTTATGGGTGTGACTCTTTCCCTATTTTTCCTTTATTATATTGTAAAGTTGACTAGTTCTAGGACCTAGTAAACATTACGTATGATCCATCAAATGATTCACCTTTGGCTCTGGGTTCATCCTGGTAATTCATGAATCTAATGTTGGAGTCACCAGCTGATTTTTCTTGGCATTCTACAAATAGATCAGTGTCATCTTCTTAGTTCAACTTAGGTTGGAATGAAAAATTAGATTTAATTTCAAGATAACCAACTGCTAAGTTAGTTGGTGATGCTTCGATGGTAAGCTTCCTTGGTGGGGGAGGAAGGTGATTTGGTTGCCCTTGATTTCTGGCAGCATTGCCTTGATATAACTAATTGTGAAATGTCCTCCTTGGTATATCCCAATATGAAGGAGGAGCAGACATCCCCTATTCCATTTATTTTTTTAAAGCTAGCAATTCATTTTCTAGCTTTTACACCATAGGATCAATGGTGCCTGTAGAAGAGAATTTAGAAGATGAAGAAGATTTACCTCTATTAGGATCTCTTCTTATCTTTCCTATCAAGATAAGATCATCTTCAACCTCAATGGCCAAATATTTAGCTGTAGCAAGGTCTATGTTGCTGGCCTGTCTCAATAGGAAACTCACTTTAGGAAGTTGAGAGTTGATGAAGAAACATTTGAGATTCTCAGGTTTTAGCTAAGCAATCATGGGAATCCTATTCCTTATCTTGTCAAACTTAGCTATGAAGTCTCTCATAGGTTCATGAGGCTCCTTATTCATTCATGTGATCTGAGCCAATAGGGCATGCACATCTTCTATAGGTTTGAATCTTGCTTTAAACATGGCTTTGAGGTTGTTTCAGTCAGTCACAGTTTGGGCCTGCAGATGATAAAACTAGTCTGTAATATCACCTTGTAAAGTTTCCATGGATAGCCTGACTATTGTGTCCTCATATTCCATGCCTATCACACCACAAGCTATGTAGAAAGTAGCTATATGTTCATCAAGATGAACCTTCCCATCACCATAGAACTTGGGTAAATTCTTCCTTGAACTATGAGGTAGTTCATGTATAGGTGGAGTTAGATTCAGTGAACCAAAGGTGTTATCCTAGGGTCCTTAAGTTGCCATGATATGATGATTAAAGGGAAGGATAACAAATCTTGGTGGGGTATGTGTAGGCAAAGATTTGATAGCAGAGGAAAAAGAAGCTTTGCCTTGTATTGGCGACTTGATGTTGGTAGGAGGAGGACTCCTAGTTCATTGGAGGTGAGGCTGTGGAGGAAAAAGATCAAAATTACTCAGTTGCACCAACTCAAATATAGGGTAAACAATACATTGAGCTCTCTGGCTTTATGTATATCATGGATCTACCAAAATGTCAAAATAAAAATGGAAAAGAACTGAAACTATTTCAATTTGAAGCTTGAGGCTTCAAACTACACAGTTTGATCACTATCAGAGTTGTAAAAAATTATTGGCATGGAGCTATTGGAAAAAGATTAAAATTTCACGTTCATCCCCAGCAGAGTCACCAAAAATTATTGGGTGAATATTTTGTCACCAACCAAATAAAAAAAAAATAGGTGCTTCAACCATAGCATAAGGAGATTTAATTGTTCAAATGTGTAGGCCTACCACATCATAAAGAGATAAATCTCTCCTCTCATCAAGGGGAGGTTCCCTATAAACTACTATATGCTAATATATAAGGTGAAAATGTACATTTAGAGGTGAAATTATACCATCCATATCTTTTTTAGAGATGATGTTCACAGAAGAGAGGAGGATTCTAGTGTAATTACTAAAAATTCACTTCTCTTCTTTAAAAAGCGATATTTTGTAAGCAGTAGGGTCCTTCCTAAATAAAAAGAACCACAAAAAACCAACTAAACATAATGTTTTAGTTGTCTCTTCTACTAATTTGGTCAAAAGAACATAGCAAGATTAAACACAGCTCAAACTCTACACCTAATACTACAATATAGTAAAGGATTATGAAGGATAAAGAGAGCACAAAGCCTCTCTAGTATCCTTTACACAAAAACACATGTTGAAAGTAATTATGGTAGCACAAAGTCTCCCATAGTCAGTTTCAGGACATCTTCTAGCTTATTTCCACTAGTTTTTCTTATTTAATTAAATGGACAAGACTGTATTTGGGAAATAGACATAAGAACAATTTCCTAAAAGACACAAGCTTATTCCAACACAAATTCTAGAAGGTCACTTGCTTTCTCATTCATTTAACAAAAATGATTAACAATCTAAGCTCAAAGTCTCAGAATTGCCTTTGAATTTGGGGAGAGCTTCACTTTTGATAACAAAAAAAAGATCTCCTATGTCAAAAATGGGATATTACAATATACGTCCCTTTCCCTTGAATACTTGGGTGCTTGTTTTCATAAGAAGGGCCCCAATTGAATTAAATGCACTTAATATCTATGAAAGAGCCATGCTAGACCATGGCATCAGCCTTAACTTTGGCATTTTAAATTAACTCAAATGTCCCTTCCTCAGTATGGGTCTTTTGGTCTTCCTTAAGATATTTATGCGGCTATCCATTCACCTTTAATTAAATTTAGAAAAATAGGCCATGCCTTTGAATGTTTGTGTTCCCTGATGTCCACCTATTGGATTGTACCACCTACTAAAAATAACTCTCTTATAGATATTTCTAGTTTTCATGTAGTTGTTCTCCCTTTCCTTGTGATGTTTTGTCTTTTCTTAGCAATCTGAGCTCTTGGGGCTATCTTCTTGCTTTCAGCTGGCTCCTTGGTTCCTTTCTATGTTGGTCACTGAGCTTGTTCTCATGGCTTTTGAAAACCAATGGACATTCCATCACCTTAAAATTGACATCCATGGGGACATCACTGGTCCCTTTGAACCTCATTGAACCTTGAACCTTGAACTCTTTTGGGTCAAAGGTTCACTGGTTCGAAGGTTCAATGGTTCAAAGATTTAATGTTTTGTGAATTGCTACTTTCACTCTATTTTTCTTCTTTGGTTGAACCATCCCTTTGAACTTCTTTCTAGAGTCTTCAACTTTCTTCATTCGCTCGAAGATTCTGCTTGAAATTTGAAATCTTTGAACCCGTTGAATGTTGAACCTTTCAGGTTCAAGGTTTAATGGTTCATTTTCTTTCTTTAAATCCTTTTTATTATCTAAGTGTATCAATCTTTTTAAACTTGTTGAACCTTTGAACCATGAACCAAGTTGGTTCAAGGTTTAATGGTTCAAATTTCAATCTTAACTCTTTGATATTTTTGAAGCTTTGAACTCTCTAGATTTTTCTAAGTCTGTCTAAGTCATTGAACCTTTGAACCCGTTGAACCTTTCAAACTCTTTTGGTTCAAGGTTCAACGGTTCAATAGTTCAATCTTCTTTCCTTGAAGCTTTCTTTTCTTTATGTCTTTCAGACTTATTGAATCTATTGAACCTTTAAACCTTTGAACCTATTAGGTTCAAGGCTCAATGGTTCAATGTTAACTCTTCAAAGCCCTCTTTTCTTTAAGTCTGCCAAGGTTGTTGAACATTTGAATCTTACGAAGGTGGGGTTCAATGGTTCAACAATTCAAAGTGGTTCATTCTTTTCCTTTGAAGCCAGTCGTTAAGACTTTTTATTGAACCTTTGCATTGAACCTTCCTCAAAACACCAAGGAAAACCCTTAAGTGTTTAGAACTTCCTTTAAAGAAGGCTTGTCTGTTGAACCTGTGACTTCTTTAGCTAAAAAGACTTGAATATTTGAAAATTTTAATTTCTCAGAACATTATTAAGAAAGAAAATAGATATTTTTGGTCTTTAGGACCAAAATGATTGATATGTTGTTCACAAAAACAAGTGAGCTATTTTTGTGAACAACATGTCAAACATCTAAATTTTGAAAAGGACCTCATATATTTTTCAAGAAAACATAGTAGATAGATGGCTGTGAGGTGCACCATTTTTTTACCATTGCTAAATATTGTTTGAAACCCTTTAGTGAATATTTGGATAAGACCCTCTAGTGTGTTACCAACTTTTTCATATATTTTTTTATTAATTCTACAATTAAGTAGAACCTGAAAACTAAAAAAAAATGGATAACCAGTTGTGCAGTCCACCCTAAATACTTCAAAAAATAATGACGTTTTTAATGTGTGTAGAATTAGGCCTAGATTGTTATCATATAATTTGTTTTACACTTAGATCAATGAAGAAAAAATTAGATAAACATGAATATGGATGTATAGGTGTGGCATGTAGTGGTCTAAAAACTGTGTTGATAGAAATAAATATAGTTTGAACCCTTAAAATAGCCCAAAAATTATAAAAATCATAAATTTAGAAAGAGGACAACATGCTCACTGTGATGGTAATAATTTTTCAAATTTTGATGTTGAAATACATTGCATATTTTAGGATTGAAGTTAAAATTTGTTTGTTTTTCTTAAAACTCTCAATCTCAGCTATAGATGCATAGTCAGAAGCCTTTGGGTTGAAAATCCAATCTATTTTCAAGCCTAAATGCTTAGTTTTATATTCAAATAACATGTACATGCTATATAATGTGTACGCATTGTATAATGTGTACGTGTTATATAATGTATTATAAAATGAATATGCATTACTTTTTCATAAAAACAAAACCATCTCCATAATCATGTGGAAGTTGCATGTGAAGCCAAATTTGGCCAAAAGCACATATCTACTACTGTAAATGTTAAAAAAATAGGGTCACAAGCTTAAGATTATATTTACTACATTAAATTTATTTTAGTAAATATAAAAAATTAAGGTCACTCATCATCTGATAGAGTTGGTCTCATAGTTACATACCTTAAGATGTGGAAAATAGTTTTTCAAAATCTAATCAAGTTAGTACATAGGCATTTTCAGGGTCTAAGTATTAAACCTAGGGATTTCAGGACATAACTTTTGTAATTGATATCTATTTTTGGTAACCATATATTCATTTGTTAGGTTTTTATGCCTTTTGGATTAATTCTTAGTATTTCTAGGAGTCTTAAGATTATCAAAATTGAAAATTTCAAACTACTCACTTTAAAATTGATGCAAAGTAGTGTTATTGGGGTAGCATAGGTCACATTGATGACTTGCACACATCAAACAACCACTTCACAAGTTAATTTAACTTGATCATCATCCATCCCTCATCCTCGATCACTTCCTACTAATTCCTAATTATCCCTAATCACTCTTACATCATTTTTCATTATCCCTAATTACACCCTCATTGACCCTCACTATCCTTAGTCATATCTTATCACTCCCTTATCATCCATAATCACTCCTCCATTGACCCTCACTATCTATAATCATCCATAATCACTCCCTCTCTATCCTTAATCATCCCTAATCACTCATTCCCTCATCCTTCCTCATCTCTAATCACTCCTTCATTGACCTTAATTATCTCTCATCTCTAATCATTCAAGCTTATCATCCATAATCACTTATTTATTTATTATCACCATCCCTCATCATCTCTAATCACTCACTTCTCATCCCTCATAATCCCTAATAAATATTTCTTCATCCCTCATCATCACTAATCACTCCCTCATTGACCCTCACCATCCCTTACTATCCCTAATCACTCCCTCAACATCTAGCATAAGTATATAATCTAAAAATATCTTTGATTCAAATCATATGTTGTATAATCCATTATAATAGAAATTATCTCTTTTCTAGGACTTATGTTGTTAATACCCATTTGTGATAGTCAATTTTACTACTAAATGAATTGGATGATCTTCTAAATTTATAGTCAAGTAACATACGTATTAACATTAGATACTAGATTTAAGTTCATCGAATTATATTTATTGTGAAGATAACTAAATGAAACTTTATTTGGTTCTACCTTTGGTAGTTTGGTTCAAAATATATAAATTAAAAACACATATCTTGTATAATTTTATAATTCTAAGAACATTTGAATCAGATGAAAAGTTATTTAGTGTTTCTTATTTTTGTATCACTTGAATCTTGGTTAGGTTCACACATGCACTCATTCTATGTGTAATGTGTCTAAAATATTTTATCTCTTGTATTAAAAATGAACATTTATTCATGGTATCACAAAAATCTATTTATGCAAAATGTGAAACATTAGTTCAGCATGGTGTAGATGTTTGTCCCATGTTTTCTAAAGATTAAGATGTCATCAAGGTAGATTAAAAAAATGAGACATTTAAAGTGCCTAGGGATGTCATTCAACATCTTTAAATGAATGAATTTGTTATATGATTTAGCCTAAAAGGCACAACTAACTAGTCAAATAATCTTTCTTTTGTTTTAAGACTATATTCCAAATGTCTAGAGGTTTAACATGACTATGATGATACCCAAACATCAGATCAATTTTGAGGAATTATACACCATGGATATGGAAAAAAAATGCCTTGATATTTAAATGAGGATAATATTTCTTCACTTTAATCTTGTTAATATTTTTTAAATTGATTCACAACTTTGGTACAAATACAATTGGGTTCCTTCAAGGCAATGATATGGACATGATGTGTCCATTATCAATGATTTCATGGACCTACCACTTGATCTATTCACTTATTATAAATTATATGTTGTATAAAGACGTTTTAAGTAGAGTTTGTTAAGCGATCAAATCAATAATATTATTTAGTGTATATTATGCAAGAACTTATTTAGGTGACTAAAAGATATCCTTGTATTCATCTAGTTTATGGTTTAATTATTATTTTTTTGTTATTGTTGGATAAACCACACTAGGATATGGTGACATAAGGATGTCATTAAACATTTAATTCTTACCATTAAGAGTATACTTCTTACCAGAACTAATAATAATCTTGCACTTCCTAGCACTAATGACTGAAGCTTATGAACTAACTATGATATATGGTATTTCAGATCATGATAATTTATCACAAAATTTTAAGGATTTACTTCATAGACTATATGTCAATTGTAAATACATGGTTGAACACATCTAAAACATCAAACTCTCATAGATGATATTCGATAGAAGTAGTTACCTGTGCCACTCTTGAAGGTTTGATGCCACTTGCCACCATTCTCATGACTTATTTTGGACAAGTAAGACTCTTGACATGACATGGATTATTCAACCATCTCTCTCATGGATCTGTAGCTGACTCTTATGTCAATGACACATATCCTTGTGCCTCTTCAGTCTCTCTCTCTGCACCAAAGTTATATAAATTGAGCCATTTTAGCCATTGCAAATAATCAAATTTTTAGTGTGGAAAATCCCTACTAAAAGGACATTACACTTTTCTTTTAAACATTGAATACAATACCATCTCTAAATTTTGAACTTATGTTTGAGTATGTGAGTGATGTATAGTGGAGATAATAGATAACATCATCCTTAATCCCTTTATCCTTCATGTTTGAACAATGATTCTAATGTTAATTGGTCATGTGAAGTGTGTTAAATGTATTAAATTCTCTTTAAAGTATGCAATTGTATGTATGGTGTGAAATTTTCCCCTTAGGTCGATTATCTTGTTGATTGTCTCAAGAATGTTACCTTCACATTGAAATATTATGCTAGTATCCTCCAATGCATGAAATTAGTCTTGGAACATTTTTTAATCAATAAAAGTGTGAGAGTTGGTGGGATAAATTCTTGTTGGATCACCTCTTAGCATAGTTTTTCTAGTTTATGAAAAAAAATTACTCTTTTCATGAACAAGAATTAGATTAGGTGATAGACACTTAGAGAATAATTTAGGGAGCTAGACCTTTTCAATATTAGAGACTCATCTCTCTTATTATGTTCTAACAAACTTGAGGGATGATTCAATGTTTCATCAAAATAAAGGAATCTCATAGAACATCCTAGGTACACAATTTAATGACAATAGTTTTGGCATGCCCAATGGGATAACTAGTCTTAATTATTTCCATGTCAAGATGAATGCTGGCCTTGACAAGTCCAAGGTTGAAAAAGTGTTCTAATCTATCATTTAGCAACTCTAAAAAGTGAGAATATCTATTTTTAGATCATTGTTTCCATAGTATACTTCATGTTCCTCACTACATCATCTTTTATTAGTATTTTCAATCAAGTTCCTCAGCCTAAAACTCCTCTTGAAGAGCAACACCCTAAACCATTCTTAACCTTTACAGATCTTGAATAAGAAGGTTTTGAAGAGGAAGAAGAGGAGGTTAAAGAATTAGTAGATTAAGAGGAAGAATAAATAGCTAGAATACGTCCTTTCCAAACCTTAAACACCCAAAATCCAATTAACCTTCTTGTGTATTATCCTGTTCCTCCTAATGCTACCAAAAGTCTCCCCAATTTTAGTGGAGTAGGTCTTGTTACCCCATCTATGTATATTATGGAAATTTAAAGATTTTGTAATTTTAACAATATCACCCAAGATAACATAGCTATAAGCTAATTTCCATGTCTCTAAAAGGGAAGGAACTTGATTGGTATATGACATTGAAAGGTGGATATATTACTAATTAGGAAGGTTTTAGAGATTTTTTGGTAAACAGGGTTAAAAATAAGAGTGGCCATACATGACTAATTTACCAACTGAATGTGATAAAAAGAGGTCCTAATGAATCCATGGGAGATTTCAATGAGATATTTCAAGGAACATGGCATAGGCTACCACCTATTATGATCCCTCCTCCAAGCTTTGTATTACCTAACTATCTTAAGTTTATTAACATTGATATAGTAGTAATGTTTTATTCAATTGTAGTATTTACTTTACCTGAGGCATATGATATAGACATTGAAGTTATGAATAGTTTGATACACGCTGAGAAATTAACTCCAAGAGTCTCCATTCCTTTTTTGTCTCATAATTTAGTTGATACCCTAAGCAAACACAAGTTCCCAATAATAATGTCAAATCTATAATTTCTCCTTAAAAAGTTCATGATTTTATAGATAAGTATGATATGATTCATTCTTTACAAGCCTAACTCAAGCAAGCATAAATGTATACTAGTGCTCCACCCGATCCTCAATACTGTACTGAACAAGGTTATAGACCGTCATCCCAATACACTAACAAGGAATAGGACAAGGCCAAAAAGGTTTTAATAGGCATCCCAGTACTTATAATCCTAATTACATTTTATTGACAAAGGCTATTTTTCTAATTCACATCAATCTATTTAAGGAGAGGAGCATTTGGATCATTGGGGGCAATCTCAAGGTCAGTTTGTGCATAAAGGTGGAGAAGTTAATGAAGCTTTGGTAACTCAAGAATGATCTACTTCTTATGTTACATCAGAAGAAGCAAATATCAGGCAGAGAGATGTTCAAGGAGAAGGTATCAGCCAAAGTATTAGTTTTATTAATTTCCAAGTTAAAGATGATTATCTTGAATCAAAATGCCTCAGTTGTAGCCAACACAAGGGATAAAAAGAGGGTTTTAGGAGATATTATAGTAGCGCATGTGATTCCAAATAGTACCTCTCCAATGTCTCAAAATTCAAGTACCAGTGTAATAGATCCTATTAGTCACACTACTCCTCAATGTCAAAATGTGAACAAGGCTACAAAACTTTCAGTAAAATAAGTTTCAGTTCCTCATTGCCTTCAAGAATGAAACACAAGGTGAATACTTCGTCTCTAAATTTTATTGAATATTTGAAGAATACCAAAACTGGCATTTCTCTTTGGGAAGTATTGCATATGCCTGGCTAAAAAGAGCTTTTACAAGAATAAATCTCAAGCATTCATGTATCCCCTCAAGTTCTAAGATAAAATAATTAAGCCCTTACCAACACACCTAATTATGTTTTATAACCATCTACCAAATATGAAAATCCTCCACCTTTCTATCTCACACTCATTGTGGGAGACAAATTAGTTCATAACTACATTATGGATAGTGGGGCAAGTACCACAGTTATGCCTAAAGTGGTTTCTTATAAATTAGGATAGAAAGATGAGCCTCATAGCAAGGGTGTATTGTAGCTTGATGTAACTCTAGCCAAGATTTTGAGGTAGGTTAAAGATTTGAATTTTTTCATGTATTATTTTCCATGTTTCCCCATCCTACAAGACATTGTGGTGGTTGATATTCTAGCTCATTTTCCTATTTGCTTGTTGATAGACTTCATGGTTAAGATTGGAGGATACCTTGCACTTGATTGGTCCCTTTTAGCCTTTAGAACAAGATATGGAGCTAAGGTAACTATAAGAACACAACCCTTGGTAAGGTTCCACATTGAACCATATATGGAGACAAGTTCAAATCAAAATTGTATGATTAGTGAGCAAGAAGAAGGTACCATTAGTGGTGAAACATACTTTGCCTTTGAAGGTATTTATAACCTATTTTTTGATGAGTATGGCATTAAAACTTATGAACATGACCCCTATGCATTCATAAAAAAATTAAATTAGGGGTATATTGTATGCATGAGAAGAACATTCCTATACCATCACACACTAATGAGGATCATGAACTTGAAGGGATATGGGAAGTGTTTTTTGATGGATCTAAAAGCAAGGTATGGGTAAGAGCTAGTGTCATGTTGGTTTCTCCTTCAAAGAACTAGTATTATGCTTCATATAGATTCCATTTTAGCTATAATTTTAATGTAGTAGAATATGAAGGCTTGGTTCATGTCCTATAATGGGAATAGAGAAAGGGCATAAATTTTTTGAAGGTATATGGAGATAGTGAATTGATTATACATCAAGTGAGAAACCAAGCTACAACTAAGAACCCTTTAATTAAGTAATACAGGTATATGGTATGGCATCTAATTGAGGAATTTGTTGCTTTCAATATCCAACATATACCAAGGGACTCAAATAAACATGTTGATAGGTTAGCTATGATAGGAGCACACTTTGATATAGTTGTTGATGTAAGTAGAGAGAAGGACCAATCTCACATCAAAATTTTTATGAGACCTTCTATTCCAAATAATGAAGTGTCTTGTCAAATGTTTTAGAGTGATAAACACATTGCACACTTCATTAAAAATGAATTAGAATTTTTTTCAAAGAATCAAAAGAAGCTTCTCAATAAATATGAAGAATAAGTTATCCAACTTAAGACAAACAAGTTACCAAAGGGGTTGATTAATTGGGAGAGTGTGCTCAATGAAGATGATAAAAGAAGGAAAGAAATGATAAGCATGTCAACAAAGGAAGATAACTATGAAATAATCATGATACTTAAGGACAAATTTTTGAAAATTGGTAAAATATGTTCTCTTTCTAAAAGACAAGCCTTCATTGAATTGTGTAAATAATTATTTGGTAGATTTGCTTGGGAATACAAGGATTTTATATAGGTATAGCTTATCACACCATTGAGTTAGAACCTGGGGCTAAACCAGTTAGGCAAAAATAGAGGTCTATTAATCCCAAGATAGAGGGATTCATGAAGAGAGAGCTTATAAAATTCATTGAGTCTAGGATTATCTTTCCTATGAAGCAATCAACTTGGGTAGCTAACATTGTACCTATTCAAAATACGAGTGGAGAGAGTATACTTTGTGTTAATTTTATGGATATGAATAGATTTTCACTCAAAGACCATTATCCACTACCTTCCATGGAGCAGATTTTGTAAGTGGTTTTAGGTTGTCAATGATTTTTACTATTAGATGGATTTTCAGGTTATAACCAAATAACCTTCAGTTCAAAATAACATTCACCACAAAATGGAGAAAATTTTCATATATAAATATGCAATTATTAGTGAATGAGGAAGATCAATTCAAAACAACATTCACCACAAAATGGAGAACATTTTCATATATAAATATACCTTTTGGTTTGCCTAATGTTGGTGATACCTTCCAAAGGGTAATGGACATGGCCTTTAAAGGTTTGATCAATGAGTTTTTACTTGTATACCTTCATGATATAAATATTTTCTCCAAGGAGTATAATGACAACATGAAACATCTAAGGCAAGTCTTTGAGAAGCATAGAGAGTTTTGAGTTTCTCTTAATCCAAAAAAATGTATCTTTATTATTCATAAAGGAAACCTACTATGTCATTTTATGTTAAATGAAGGCCTACCTATTGACCCTAAAAGGATTGAAGCCGTTCTAGGCCTGTCTTTGCCTATACACAAGAAAGGTTTGCAAAGTTTCTTAGGTAAGATCAACTTTGTAAGAAGGTTTATTCTAGCATTTGCTACTTTGTTGAAGCCTATTACAACCATTCTCAAGAAGAACCAATCTTTTACTTGGACAAAGGAAGGTAAGAACATTTTTAAGGTAATCAAACAAGCAATTTCCCAATCTCCTACTCTCTTGAACCCAAACATTTCCAAGGATTTCATACTCTATACTTTTACTAACCTTGATAAAATATGAGTTATGCTTATGTAAAAGAATGATAAGGAAGTTGAACAACCCATTACATTCTTTAGTTAAGGATTGGAAGATTATGAGTTCAAGTACACATTTGTTGAGAAGTAAGTTCTAGATATGATAAGAGGTTTGAAAAATTTTAGGCACATGGTTTTAAATAACAAAATACATGTCATGGTCTCTTATCTTATCACCAAAGAGTTCCTCCTAAGCAAAGACCTCAATGAGAAAAGAGCTAGATAGATCACAAAGGTAATAGAGTATGATGTTGCTATCAAGGTAAAAAACTGGGTAAGAGAAAAGGGGCTATGTGAACATCTAACTTCAAATCTTCAAGGGCCAAAAAAAGAGGTCTTGGTCAATTAATTTCATCCTCAACTAGGTGGTCATATACCAATTCAAAGTTAGACATAGGACATCATTGGTTTCCTCCAAAATGGTGATTGATCTAATGGTTTAACAAGTCACAAAGAAGGTATTTTATATTGTAAACCATTCCTTATTTTATTGTAGATGGAATTCTCTTTTAAAAATATGTGAATCGTATAATACTAAGGTGTGTCGACAATGATTAGTTTGGCATCTTATAATAAAAATTTCATAATGGTGTAGACAGAGATCATTTCTCCCAAAAAACAACAGCTACAAATATAATGAAGGAATGGTATTATTATCCTAGCCTTTTCAAGGATTCATACTCTTGGGTTAGGAGGTGTCTTTAATGTTCCTTCTCTGTAGGCAAACAAAAACTTACATCCATTCCATTGAATCCTAGCTAGGTAGACTAGTGTTTCATGCAATGGGGCCTTGATTCTATTGGTATGATCAACCGTCCATGAAGTGCTAGACATAAATGGATATTGATTTCTATTGACTTTCACAAGGTGGGTATAGGCTGTTACATTAAAGGAGGCAAATGAAAATACAATCTTGGAGTTCTATGAGAGTATCAAAACAAGATTTGGGATCCCATATACTATCATTTCTAATAATGCACTTGCTTTCATGAGTGCTAAAACTTTTGAGTTGAAACATAGGAATGGAATTTACTTGAGTACCTCATCCAACTATTACCCTCAAGATAATGTATTGGCTAAATCTACTAATAAGAATCTCATCAAGATAATGAAAAGTACATTAGAGAACAATAAAAAAAACATGGCTCACAAAGTTGAAGATAGCCTTATAGGCTGATAGTATTACTCATAAGAGATCAATTGGTAACTCTATTCATGTGGTTGTTTATGGGAGAGAAGCTAGGTTGTCCATCTCTAAAGAGATCTCTACTCTAGAATTTGCACATCAGTTAGAACTGCTAAAAAATACTCCATTGGAAGTCAGATTGATAAAACTAATGCAACTACAAGAAGTAAGGGATAATGTTCATAAGACCATGGAACACCACCGAGCACTCATGAAGAATTCCTTTGACAAAAGAGTAAGTATAAGAGTGTTCAAATAAGGTTACTTGGTTCTAAAATGGGATGAGGACATAACAAAACCAAGTAAACATATAAAGCTTGATATTTTATGGAGTGGCCCTTACATCATTAGTAAGTGTATGCAAAGAAACTCCTTTCAATTGACCAAGATGAATGGGGAAGAATTATCTATCCCTATTAATAGGATATATTTAAAGTTATACTATTAGTCTTTTTAGGCCTATCTTGTAAATAAAAACTTAGGTGTGTGTTTAGTCTATTTTTGTCTTAGCTGTTGTGTTCCCTAAGTGTCCTAGTTGAACACATGCATTTTTCCTTTTTTTTTTTTTTTGTCTGTGTGTTCCCTAAGTTCTCAGTAGCATAAGTATGTCTTTTTACCTATGTGTGTCTTGTGTAATGTCATTGTCTTGTGGTCAATCTAAGGTCTATTCATGACAATCTTAGTGCTCATTTTGCATGACTCCATGCCAAATGGAAGGATTTGGGCTACTATTCATAGGCATAGTAGGAATGACATACCTATAAATCATCAAAAATGTTGGTCAAATTCTACCCCAAGTTTACACCTTTCAAATTTAACCAATCCAGTACTTAGTTTTCTTTCATAAGAAATGTTATATAACAAGACCCACAACAAATACACAAGTCTTTTATTTTCATGAAGTTCTTTTTTGTCTTTGTTTAAGCCTTTAAAGAATTATTTTAGGTTTTTTGTTTTAATCTTTGCTAAATTCTTTAAAAAAATTTATAAGCACAATTTTTTTGAAGGTACTTTACAATTTCTCTAAAAGATATCTTTTCAAGCCAAAAGGGCACTTTCATTTTTTTGAAGGGTATCATTTGTCAAAACAAGTGGTCACTTTAATTTTTTCAAAGAGGTATTTTCATTTTCAAAGGATCATTTCATTTCTCTTGAAGGACCATTTCCAAAAGCCGAAGGACCATTACAACTTCTCCAAAGGGAACAATCAAAAAGTTGAAGTAAAAGATGAGAAGTGACTAAAGAAGAAACCTTGAAAGAATTCTTTCAAACTTTTTTTTGAAGGAAATGAAGAGAAGGAACTCTAAAAGAATTCCTTCAAAAAAAAATTCCAAAGGAAATAAACAAGAAGAATTCTTTCAGACTTTTTTTTCAAAGGAAATGAACAAGTAATGAGCCTGAAGGAAAAGACTCGATAAAAGGTCCAAGGAAGTAAACATAAATACATAAATGTACATAATTTATCTAAAGAAAAGGTCTAAAAATAAAATTATGAATAAAATACCCAAAGGAGTGATGACCTATAAGATGTCAATTTTAAACTGCGAAGAATAGTTGTTGCTATTCAAAAGACTTGGTAAGAACATGAGAGTAGACAATGCAATCAAAATGGACAAGATGGTGGTTTGAGTCATTGCTTCTATGAAAACAATAAATATAGTTGTCTAGAGGATAAATAGTAATTAGAAATATCATTTTATAACTACCATCATAATTTCTAGTAGTGTGATGTGTCAAATTTTTTATTTTCAATTTTGAACTCTCATAGATGATCTTCGATAGAAATAGTTTCTTATGCCACTCCTGAAGGTTTGATTCCACTTTCCACCATTCTCATGACTTGTTTTGGAGAAGTAATACTCTTCACATGTCATGGATTACTCAGCTATCTCTCTCATGGATTTGTAACTGACTTTCATTTCAATTACACATGTCCTTGTGCCTCTTCAGCTTCTGTTTTCTCTCTCTTCCCCAAAGTTCTATAAATTGATCCATTTTTACCATTAAAAATAACCACATTTTTGTTATGGTGAATTCCTACTAAAATGACATTAAACTTTTCTTTTAAACATTGAATACAAGACCAATTCTAAGTTGTGAACTTCTCTCTAAGTATTTGAGTGATGTATAGCGGAGCTAAGAAATAACATCATCCTTACTCCCTTTATCCTTCATATTTGAACAAAGGTTCTGATGTTAATAGGTCAGGTGAAGTGTATTGAATGTATTAAACTCTATTTCAAGTATGCAATTTTATCTATGGTTTGTAATCTACCCATTAGGTCAATTATCTTTTTAATTATCTCATGTTACCTTCATATTGAAACACTATGTTAGTATCTTCCAATGCATGGAATTAGTCTTGGAAAACATTGTTATTTAGTTAAAGTATGAGAGTCAGTGGGATAAATTCTTGGTGGATCAACTCTTAGCATAGTTTTTCTATTTTATGCAAACATTTGAATCTTTTCTTGAACAAACATTAGATTAGGTGATAGACACTTAGAGAAGAATGTAGGGAGCTATCCCTTTTCAATACTATAGACTCATCTCTCTTATTAAGTTTCCAAAAACTTGAGGAATGATTCAATGTTGCATCAAATTAAAAGAATATTATAGAACATCCTAGGGTGCATAATTTGATGACAATGGTAATGATTCAATTTTTGTTATTGTAGACAGATTTTTTAAATCGGTTTATTTTATTGTATGTAATAAAACCAATGATGCTACTAGAGTTGCACTTTTATTTTTCAATGATATTGTGAGATTATATGGTGTTCCAAAAACTATTACTTCATATAGAGACACAAAAAAATTAAGTCATTTTTGAAGGATTTTGTGAAAGAAGATGGTCACCAAGCTAGAATTTAGTAGTGTGTATCATCCACAAATAGATGGACAGACAAAATTTTTGAATAGGAGCTTCAAAATTTTATTGAGATGCATAGTGAGAGAGAAAGCCAAGCAATGGGACTTGGCTTTACCACAAGATGAGTTTGCATATAATAGTTTAGTAAATAGATCAATAGGAAAGTCACCATTTCATATTATTTATGAGATAAATCCTATGGGTGTTTTATATTTGGTATAATTACCAATTTCAAATCAAATTAGTGATGATGTAGAAGCATTTGCAAATAATATACAATAGTTGCAAGAGGGAGTAAGAAAAAAGTTGTAGAAAAATATTTAGAAATATAAGACAATAACAAGTGTCAGAAGAAGATCCAAGGTATTGAATAAGGCAAGTTGGTAATGGTTTACTTTAGGAAAGAAAGATTTCCAAAATGCATATAAAACATGTTGAAGTATAAACAAATTCGACCATAGAGAATCTTGAATAAAATCAATGACAATGCTTTTGAGGTGAGTTTACCACAAAATTTTGATATATATTCAATATTTAATGTTTTAGATTTTTATGAATTCTATGGTGAAAATGGTGAAGATGAAGAAGATGATGAAGTGAATTGGGAGTAACAGGTTTAAAGAAGAAAAAAAAATAGTACAAGTTTTAGATATAAAGATAGTGAGCACAAAACAAAGGAATTACAACAGGTATTTGGTGCAGTTGGAAGGAATACATTAAGAAGATAACACTTAGATTATAGAATGGGAGTTGAAGATTATTGATAAAGAAAAGAAGCAACAATAAAATCATGGCAACTTGTAGGCATTGAGTTATTTTCAACCAGAGGAGAATGATGCAGAAAAAATAGGACGATCTCTCAGAAGCCATAACTTTTGACCTATAGCTCCATTTGAGCTCTTCCATGAACCAAAATGACCATCTTAAAATTTTTGATGTTGTTTTAAGCTTCCATATCCACTTAGAGTTGATTTTGATATTTTTTAGAGGTCCTATGTGATCATCTTAGGGTCTAAGATTAACATTTGATTTTTTTTTAAGAATTTTTACTTTTAAAAATTGTTTATTCTTAGGACCAGATGTAAACTTTAGTTGAATTTTATCCCATAGGCTAATTTTAGTGTTTAAGATATTTTTAAAGACTTTTAGATCTACGTGTGCTTGGATGCAAAACTTATTATAAATATTGACTGCTAAAAATAGACATTTTTTTAGATTTTAGTTTTTTTATAATTTTGCATGTAAACTCTAAATTATGAGTTCTTTCTTATTTATATATAGTTTGGGTTTGTTATTATTTCAAGTCATTCAATACAAATCAATTATAAATATTATTTCAAGATCTTGGCATATTGATAATTTTATTTATTTTAATAGTTTTCGGTTTCATTATCAACATTCGATTTATTCCATATAAATAAATATTATATAATTGGTTCCAAAAAGTAAATTTTATACTATTAGCAAAAAATATATCATTAGCGAATAGCATATATATATATATGACAATTGATATAATTCTTTAATATATAATAATACATAAACATATACACACGTACATATATTAGCGAAAACATATTATATATTTATGCCACTATTAACGTAGGTCTAACTTAAACATTATAGCTTCTAATATGGTAAACATAATTGTATAAGGCATAATATATGGTATAAATGTCGTTGTATACACCTATAAATCTTGATATTAAGTTCATTGTCCATATAATAATTCACTGAATTAATTATACCTATCAATATAGATACTGATAGATTTGTATACATAAATCATTGGGTTTGCTATATAACACATTATTGGGTCAGGGATCTACTCATTGTTTCAACATTAGATCTAATCGCAGGGCTTTCTTCTTCCAGCATCACAGCTTGCACTGCTTTCTTCTTCCATAGTAAATGATCCACTCTCTTCATTTCTCGTGACCTCCACTCCCAACTTCAATTCTGCGGCAATTAGCCTCGCATTCAAGGCTTGTTCGAACTGCATTGGAAGAGCAACCAAAGGCACTGCAAACCTCAAGCCTTCTGTAACAGAGTTCTACCCGCAATGCGTGAGAAAAGCTCCCGTAGAAGGATGGTTGAGAATGTGCCATTGACGCGCCCACTTTCTAACCACCAGGCCTCTTGCACGCGTGCGATCCTCAAAGCCCGGGGGTAAAGCATCATGGACGGGCAGAACCCATAGGAACGGCACTCCCCTATCTTCCCTTCCCGCCGCCAATGCACCGACCTGTTCTCTGGTGAGAATGTATTCGCTGCCAAATGAAGCCACCACTACCGAACGAACGCGCTGTCGGTCCAACCATGCCAAGCAGGGGTAACCAGCTTGTCGAGGCGGCAGATTGGGCATAAAAATTCCCACAGAAAACCCTTGCCGCCCCGTCGTTGTTCGCAAATAGTCTATATACTTCCCTTCTGATACAAAGGAAGGGACTTCCGAGCTTCAAAGAGTCGACGGCGGACCACTGATGAGGGGAATCCAGGTGGTGGTATAGTGAGATCATTGGGCGTTGGGATCTGGTAAACTACGTCTCCGTATCCGGTGCTGGCAACCGTAGTCACAATAAAAGGGATAGTGGGAATGCCGAGCTTGGCGGCAGTACGAGGAGTCCTGTACTGCAGTATATCGTGTATCACAAAATCCGTTGAAAGCCGTTTTAGTAGAGCTTCAAAAGGCTTCTCCAAATGATCGATCGCTTGGATGAGTAGCGGTAGTAACTCTAACCCTAACCCTATCACCTTGGACAGATCTGCCATGGACTCGATGCCTGTGGGAAGGCCGTCGACGGAGGGCATAGGCAGCTCCACTAGCTCGATTCCCGTCTGCGATATCTGCTGCTTAATCCGTGCAATGTTAAGCGGAGTGGACACAAAAGAAATTGTGAGGCCATAACTGTGGAGGCTCTGAGCGAATTGTACGATCACCACATGAAGTAGACGATCCGCCATTCTCCGTAATTTGGGTAACCAAGAGTCACTAGTGCCGCTGCGCACTGCCCAATAGCCTATTTAAAGAATTCAAAGCTACTTTCGTCTCTCTTGTGAGTGGCGAGAATTTCAAGAATTCAGATCCGCTATTCTGCGTACTGCCCAATCTCGCCCATTCTGCGGAAGATGACAACTTTCGTCTCTGTAGTGAGCGGTGAGCATTTTAATAATTGAAAGCTACTTTTAACAGCTTCAGAACGTCGGCTCCGCTTGGACTCATCAACCTTCTCCCCACCAAAAGATGAAATTTGATGCCCGTCCCACCAGTTATGAAGGGTGTGAAACGTGCGTTAATAAATCCTTCCCCTTAAATCATGGCGTGATGTCCCGACTTATATTTCGAAGATGTCTATTTTATTCACAAGTTTTACTGTCAAAAACATGTGTGTTCAATTTAAATACAACTCAGCAGATTTTTTAAGTTTTAATGGTTGCTCCTCGATAATCTTTTTTTTTTTTTTGGTGTGTGGGTTTTTTTCCCCTTTTCATCCATTTTAATAATCACAAATTTAGCTGGATGCTTATACAGTGAGGTAAAGCTTTGAGATTCTCTCACATGATATTGAAAAAAATATGTTATTTTGCCCCATTTTAATGTTAACATGAGGTGTAGGGAATATGCTATGTGGTTTTGGTAGATTGACAGTTTTTCATAGATTACCAATTTTATTGAAGCTTATTTTATTAACCGTCATTCTTACCTTGTCCCATTGTAAGCGTCTGAGAATAAAATGTTTGTTGTTCCTTAGAGTTTGGTACGTGGTAGGGTGAATTGATATACATATAGTGTAGCATTTGGGCATTAACCTATTTCTACGAGGCCATTATTTTTCTTTTCTGCTGGGTGTTCTCATGGATATGCAAACTGCAGAAGGTGCTTGAATTGTTGGGGTTACTTTGTACGTGATTTTTGTTTGCCATTGTCTATGAATTTAAATGCTTTTATGTTTCTCCTATAGGTTTTAGTGTTACACTCTAGAGGTTCGCAATGATGATCATTTCATGTTTTGACAACTAAATGCTATGGGAAAATCTCTGAGTGACATCATTATTTTGTAGGTATGAACCTAGTTTGTGAAGCAGAACAGCTTCTTAGACATCCCTTGACACATTGTAGACTAGGAACGAGAGTAGGGTCTAATGAGTTTGCATTGATGGCCTCATGCATAGCAGACTACCTCTATTACCATCTGCAGGAGAGGTAGCTCCCTCTACATAGAAGCTTGGGACAAGGTAAGGATACATGAAAATTTAATTTATAAGTTAGGTTTACTAGGGTGGTTTCCTTAGGAATGACGTTAACTAGAGGGATGGCACTTATGGAATGAAAAACAAAAAATATTTTCCAAATTTTTGGTGAGATTGTATTTATCATTTTTAGTTTCTTGAAATAGTGACATTTGCTAAGGATTTACAAAATGAAATGATTTTTTTATAGAGATTTAATCTTGTTTAAGAAGTATTTTTGTATGTTTTTCATTGAAAAATTTACAGGTATGCAATGATCTTAATTCTTCTAGCTCCTTAGTTTAAATTAAAAATGTTTGGCATCTAAGGAATAGTTCAGAATAGATTTATGATGTTTTATGTTTTTACATTGTTTCATTATGGGGATTTTAGCATAAAAGGATTCTGGTCATTGGTTTCATAGCCAGGATTTTGCCTTAGGAAGATTTACCATGATTGATTGTCCACAAATGGGCTTCATGCAAGTTTAGAGTTTTAAAATTAATAAATGTTAACATGTGATTAAATATTTTTTAATGCAGGAGGAGTAGGAGTTCGCTCTCTCAATTTTAGGTACCCTGAACTTCCATATCCGCATTGATGTTGAGGTCACATAGAATTTTAGGGTTTATAAGGTTTGTTTCTTTAGAGATTCACATTATGGTGTTTCAAATTTTGAATAATGTCAGCCCTAATTTATGGTTAGATATAAATTTACATCTTTATATTAAATATTATGATTTGAGATTACACAAACTCAGGTCCTGGTGAGAGTTCATTTCTCTACCCCAACCTAATAACCAAAAACATATTCACAGTTTCAACACTAATAAAATATCAAAGGCTATACACACATCAAAAAACACTTTGAATTTAATTTTTATGATGCACATGGATGCCAACTTATTCATTTACTTACAACTAAGTATTGTGTAATCTTTCTTGCATGATAAGACTTTTTATCATTTAACTTGGGTGTTTCTAAATGTATTCATTATTGTTGGAAATTTTTATGTTATTTGACTCACACTTAATTTTAAAATCAACCTAGATTATATCATGCACATAATATGTCCCTTGTGAGCAAAAAGGGTGGATTTTAGTATCCTTTTTGTTGTTACCCATTTACCCTAACATCTATCAATTTTCCTTTTATCGTAATGATGTATAATGTATACATTGTATATGTTTCAATTAGAGATTAGAATTTTAAATACAAGAATAATGAAATGTTAATGAATGCAATATAATTTTTTTAAATATTTATAGTCTAGAGTGGCAGCAGACTAGGGTGGAGCTAAAATTATGTTGCGAAAGAGAACCAGTCTAAAAGTGATGCAAGTGTAGCAAAGTTGCAAGGTAGTATGGTCTTGATAGACCTTTTATGACCTTCATGAATGTCATTGAATGAAATTTAATATTTTTGGTTATTTAATTCCATACTTTTGGCTTTGAAAAATAGGTCTAGGATTTCCTTAGACCTTGTAACCTCCCTGTGGACCCACTGATAAATAGTATAATATAATAAAAAATAGTAAATGTGTAATTTGAAAAGTCCTATCAATTTGAGACCTTTAATTTTTCCTCTTCTTTTGTATTCAGTAATTTACTCACTTAAGGATTACCACTTCTATATGTATGGTAAAAATACAATACAATAGGTGTGAAATTGAGGCAGTAATTAAGCTTTATTAATTATTAATAAATATTTGGTGGGTTATCAATAAGGTTAAAACCATTTTCATTTTTTTTAAATTTATATTTTTGTGTAGGGTACCCTTATTTGTTATATTACATGTTGACTATTCCTACATGTTTGTAAATATGTCTTGGTGATTATGGATAGACAGGGACTTGTTTGAACAATGTTTTCACTTTTGGGAATATACTCCACACATGAAAATAAATCACAAAAATTAAAGATACATTCCTTATAACATTCCTTGTACCCTTGGTTGAACTTTCACATGAGACCAAAAATTAATGTTAGTTTGCCCATTTAACTGCAAGCACCAATTACCAGGTCCTACAGTATGTGTTAGGCTAAGGAGCTTAACATGTGTTTTGTTGTCAACTTAATAGATGTTTATGGTCTATAATTTGGTCATTAACCTATTTCAGTGATAAGATTAGTGTAGAGAAGGAATGAATTTAGGAGTAGGGAATCATATTGGATTTGGAGCCTATCATTGTCATTGTATTGTTCATCCATTTAGATTCATATTTAATAATTAATCTTTTTATGTAGGGCCATTACAATTTCTAGTACATATATTGCTAAGTTCATAAGAATTTATTAAACATTTTGTTATGTTAACCTATGTGTTTAACATCATCATATGTAAATGGCATCTTCTTTGGCATGTGTGCTACATCAAGGTCTTATATATATATATATATATATATATATATATTAAAAAAATAATAGTTTACAAACTAAATGATCTTATCTAATGTTTACCAAATGGCTTTAAATAATATTAATTGATATTCAAAAAATGAGGGTCCACACAACTAACTATCTACTTTATTTTCCTATAAAAAGGAATTCCTATTTAAATTTTAGAAGATTGACTAAGCTATACTTAACCTTTTTTAATAAAAAATTGTGCTTTGTAACGTAAACTCAAAATACTAAAATTCATGTTCTTACACCATCCTAAAATTTTGAGTGTATCCATCTCAAATTGTTTATTGAAGTCTAAATTTCTCAATTTTCAAGAAAAACATGTCCATCGATAGGCCCTCTTTTTCAACCCATATTTGTGCACTTATCCTAAACTATGGATGTAATTGAAATATAATTCTCTTTTATATTTATTTTGAGAAATTATTATGTAGTTTCATATAAATACAACACTTCCTCTCCATATCCAACAATAAGGACTACCCCTTTCTAATATACAACCTTTGTTTTATTGACCTAACAATTAGCCTCCCAAAATTCCCTAAATTAAATCCACAAATTGCCATTGATAAATTCTACTGTAATCAACACAACAGAGGTAAGGACTAGCCACTATGTAGTCCTTTTTGAAAATGAAGTTAAAGGTATTTTTGAATGAGATATTTTAATTGTAAGATATTTTAGATAATGTTTATGATTCAAAAATTTAATTATTTTCTTTTCTTAGTTTTTATATGGTAGAGGGACTAATTATGAGATGTTGTTTAATAGTTGTGTCAGGACATGTGAATGAAAAGACCACTTTAAAAAATAAGGATAATAAATCAGCTAGTTTTTACTACATTTTTAAAAATATTTTTGTGAACTACATGATTTGGTGTGACATTTATTGTCATTACAAATTGTTTCAAAAAAATTTAATAATATAAAAAATTTATTAAATGATTTACAATAACTGAAACAAATAAATGTGATCATTTTTAGAGAAGTCTAATGAGATATAGAAGAAGAAAAACAAAAATGATTAAAGGCTAATTTAGATGTATGTTAGAATAAAAATGGTTATAGGTAATTAGAATTCAAGTTTTAAACTATAAATTTGTGAAGATCTATCTTGAAATGAGTTAAGCATGTAGATCAATGATATAGTGTTATAATGGAAATATAGTTGTGATTACTTTTGTTAAAATAAAATTATACTTGAAATTTAAATATTTGAGATTGACAATGTTCTTTATACCTATGAGAACAAGGGTTATATGTAAATTCAAATTTAATATCAACAGAAAAAATATAATCTTTGCCATAAAATCAAGAGTAACAATTTCAGAGGAGAACCATTTCCATCAAAGTTTATACAATGAATTTTTGATTCTATGGGTCATTATTTTAATATTTTTAGGTCCAATGAAGCCTTTAATGCACAAAAAACTCTATTTGGAAAATTTATATAAGTATTTAGTCCAAGTTTGAAAATCATAAGAATAAAGAGCATGTAATGGTGCACCCAATAAATTATGATTAAGGAACCCATGCTATTATGTCCCTAAAGCCTAAGGTAAAGGACATAAAAAATTAAGAACTCATACACACACACTTTATTTTTTATGTGTGTACTTTAATAGGGAACCTACATCATTAGTGGTTCTGCAATAACTATCTTAGCTAGACTATGTGATTAAGTTTCCTATAACATGTAGCATTATTTATTTGTAATGCATAAATGAGCCATAATAATTGTCTTAGATAGATCATGTGGTTAAGTTTCCCAACATTGGTAATATTTATTCACAACTTATAAATTATAAATTTTAAATTTTAAAATTTAATGATTTCAAAGGGAAAATGTTTGTAAGTAATAAAAGTGGCCTATAATAAAATGTGGAGATGTATATGTTTTTTACGATCAACCAAGATTACCCTAATTTTTATATTAAAGTGATACACATAACCTCCCCTTATTGCTAAGAGGATAGATATATTACTATTTAAAAATAAATAATGAGAATGTCAAGTCTCACATCACATAGACAGAATGTTCATGTTGAGCTAGAATATAAATAAAGTCTCTAGAAAAAATGTCCATCTATATTAATTCCATATAAGCTTATGAATGTAGAGATTAAATTTGTGTTTCCAATGAAGTATTTTATCAATTATAATGTTAAGAACGCATTGTTATGGATTTTTATTCCTCCATGCTTAAAACCAACTATAAAGTGAAAAAACCATCACAATTTTGGCTCTCTTTAAAATATGTAATAGGAAATCACTCATGCATTTGAGGCTTCATGATAAAATTACATCCCATAAAAAAATATTTTCTAATCCTCATCATCATGCATGATCTTAAGCAAAAAATATTTGAGATGTAACATGCCCACTAAAATCTACCTAGAAATGTGTAAATTTATTTTCAAACAATATATACTTTAAATATATTACACTACGACAATCTAATCATAAATCATATAAGAGACATAAGTGTGATCACTGTAACTTAAACATACTACACCATACATTATTTATCAATATCATTATAAGAAACACATCATAATGTAAACATATAAAGTAATTACAATTAACTAGCCATCTTTGATACAATATACAACCACTACTATCAATCCACATTAAATAGGTAATTACAACTCTTCATGATAATTTATATAATAATAATGACAATATAATACAATGTACATAAATAAGATACATGGATCTTTGAAGCATGAGTTCCCCAAACTCTCTAATATCTATGATAATTTCAAGTGTCATCTTCAAGTAAGTACTATTATGGGGAGAAAGAGCATCAATTGAGCACTTTTTTATAAAAATCATAGACAAATGATCCCTTTCACTAATCCCATTATGGAACAGCTCTCCCTTCATGAATGAGTAGATATTGATGGCACAAAAATATAGATAAATAACCTAATACTCTTGTTATGTATGATTTATTAAACTAAACATGCAATGTATCATAGAAAACTTGTTATATTAGAATATATCACACAAACATATAAATAATACTCATGAAATGATAATGTCTCACTAAACATTACTTTGGTCAAAGTTTACAAAAATAATAAATAGTAGTGGTTTATAAATCAGTCAAAATTCATACACACCACTTGATATATTTCCTTCATTTAGCATTGTGATGCTAATAAGCCAATGAAATTCATCTCACTCCTTAATCTATTCAACAAAGTTAGATTGGTTAACATAATATAACCAAAATATTGATACAATTTAAATCTAACTAACAACCATATCACATAACATATTAATCATATGAGCAATAAAATAATCATATATTTATTTAATCAAATTTATGAATGAACCTCAAATTCTTATCTATCCCATACTAGAAATAATGACTACAGTTTATACCATTTATATAAAATATATATTATACTATAAATTCTATTATCATAATTTATTTTTGAACATATTACACTCTATGATAACCATATTATCTTAGTCTAGTGTTCTATGACATAAATACTAGTTTTTTAAAATTTATCATAATAAAGTAGTATGAAACAATAGAAATATAAGCTTGTGTTCAAAAAACTAGATATAACAAGAAAGCCTCAATTCTCATATACACATAATATTCCATTTTATCACTAGTTACATTATTGAGAGGTGTTGTATGTACACATAAATAAAATCCCTACTAAATATCATAAAACATTCTATTTAGATGAATAACCAACTTGTATACGTTTATTTTGTCAAACGTATGAATGAAATCTAGGTATATTAATTATAATTTGTACCATCTAGTTATAACATACATTGATAATGTAGTATTCTATGACATCCTATAATATCTTAATTTATTATTTATGAATACAGATACATAATTAAACATAACCGAACTTATAATATCAAGAATCAAATGACCTACAATCATAAATAATAATCAAGTATAGAATTATACCACGCGGGTATACCCTATGTTTAAACATAATATATTATAACTTATAGGCACACATCACATTGCACTATTATATATTATTTATGTCTAAAATTTTGTATATATTAACACTCTCATAATGCATGCCACACACAAGTATTAAATGTTTAATATATATATTAAGAATCAGTCATAGCCTTTCTAGAGAATCAGATAAATCATATCAAAGTTATACTTCATATGTACATAATTCAATTTATACTCTTATAGGAGACAATTTTCATAATTTTATGTCCCATAGAACCTTATAACTTATTTAACAATCCATTAACTATAAATATAAGCATATGACCCAATACACATATAAAACTTATGTAAGTATATGAATACCTAAGTCCAATTATAGATATATGTTATATATGAATACCCTCATACATACTAATTATATTCCTAAAATATTTTAAATAAAAGTACTTACCAAAATATAAATATGATTTGTAAATTTTAATAGTTATTAAATTTTGACCATTGACTTAATATGATCTCAACAACCATTATAGTTATACATTCCAGTTAATAAATTAGATACTAATGCTAGTAGACTAGATTTATACATATAATATTCTTCCCAAGTCAAATGGACATCCAACACTTGTATGGAAATATTAATAAAACTTAGAATATATACCACCTAGATATAACATCATATTGATTTATAATTGAATATATAAATAATTTATAACTTTAGCTATGATCATATCACCATGACTGTATACCTCTATCCACTGCTTTAGGACTAGCTCTATATTAAATCCTACATTAGCTAAACATATTCATAATCCATTACTACACTACATGTCTAAAGAGATTATATATAAGGATATGAGCATATATTAGTCATCTCATGAACATTAGTTATATTATTTGATTTAGTTAATTTAGGCTTATTCAAATAGAGGGTAACCATATGATAATCTCATAATATTCCCATAGTATTACTTCTAACATCATCAGATTTCAAAGTTTAACGGCATAGTATCCTATGTTACATAACTTTTTATATTTTGGGAATAACCATATTACTATAGTATAAAATATCGGTGTTTTATATCATATCATCATACATGCATATCATACATAGAACTAATGTAATTAGAATCCATATTAACAAGTTATAACAATGAAATTTAGAATGATTTAATAATATTAACAACATTATATAGTTTTACACAATAACTTTAAGCATATGAATCCATTGTATATGCTAGTTAATATAGATATAGCAATGTGATAAACTTGTAGCCAAAAATATGAATTCATTGTATGTACAACAAATGTTAGTATCAAAATGTTCTTACTATTATATGTACCTTTTGCCTAATTCTAATGGACATCTTATTAGTCAATGTGAGACTATTATATTATCAACTTAATAAATCCATAGTTAATAAATGTTATATGAATCCATATTTTTAAAGTGAGCATATGAATCCATTGTATATGGTTATTGGTATATGTTATGTGATTTTTATATGCCACTCAATATAGTATATATATACACTCAAGAAAATAAGGTGCTCCATATGAATATACCTACAAATCTATTCATATAACTCATTTCTTAAAGATTTACCTATTGAATATATCAAATTGTATCAAGATATTGTAATATGACATCGCTACATATTTAATATTAATCTTTATATTTCATTTAAATACCAAATTTTCTACATGTGTAGTCACTTGGTGTATTTAAAAACACATAGATGCAAGTCACCTAGCTTGCTGGAATAAATATATAAAAGGTTATTTATATAACTAATTGCTAGTTTTGCATAGGTTCTAGTGAATATTCTCATTTCTAAGTTCACATATAGCTGGTATACTCAAATTAAAACACTATGTTTATAATTTATTGCACTATTTATCTATAAGTGTATCTACTTAGAACAGTTTGCTATAAACTCAAAAAATTTAGTATATATTATCTCAATAATTTTAGCATATAACGCTCAATGATTTTAGCACATAATACTCAGCCTCTACTAAATATAGTCATTTTACAAGTTTTACACAATCTGTATACACCTATTAACCTCTGAATTATAGTATGTGGCAATATGTCAATCAACCTCTGGTGTAATTACTTAGAACTGTATTTAAATTAATCTATTATATTATAGAAGACAACATGTATTAGGGATACTAGATGCCACATAAGCAAATTGACATATTCAATCAAATCACTAAAAAATAATATACAAAAATCACCTTACAATAATATAAGTATATTTAGACATAAATTGCCATACAGTAATATAAGTATAATTATATCCAACATTATATAAATCACTCCATATATACTTAGATGGATTTTATATATAAAACAGATGAATGTATGTATCTGTTTTATAGTTTCCTAATATATACAATCAATTTTATGCAAGTGGCTCCATTCCATGCTAATCACTATATATAGTAAAATGGTTGAGTTCAATATGCTTGATATTTCTATGGTATTTAATTATAAATAATAAAAAATTATCATATACTTAAATTTAAATGTTTTCATGATATCATAACAGAATTTAAAGCAACACTTGCATGATATGTGTCCAATAGAAAACTCTATCAAAGCCTCCCCAGTTTTATTCTTCTCAAATCCATTTTTATTCTATGATGCTCCATTTCTCCATTCTATTATGCGCTCTGCTATCATTTTTTCCTCTCGTCTATGCCTCCTTCCTTATGATTCTTTTTATAAAAACATGACGTAGCTTTCTTTTGTTTTATTTTATTAATATATTACTTTATTATTTTTCTCTATTTCTATTCATTTTTATGACCTCCATTATTTTTATTATTTGAATGATTTTTTTGTATTTCTTGATGTTCTAATTTTCATGATTTTTCTTAATTATATATTTTTCCACATATATAATTTTAATAGTTTTTATTTTAATCATTTTATGAGGAATTCCACGTTTTAAATTTCTAATTATTTAATAATAAATAATTACTTTACATAAATAATCCATCATAATGACTTAGTAATAATGCTACTATTGTAAGCCATTGACATTCTAAATCAAAAATAAATTAAGCAATAAATCACATGAAATTAATTTCATACTAGACATACATCATAGCTAACACACAACTAGTACATAGAAATATTTATCCAAATACAATAGCATCTAAAAACACACTATGCCAACCATTCCATTATGCATCTAATATGTGCTAGTTATTATGGTGTGTGTAGGGTTCCAACCAATTTCTCTATCATCTTCTGACATTTACATCTTTGACACTCTCTTCGATGATGCTTTCCCTCTATCATGCTTAGAGGGATGAGTTCTACTATGTCAACCTCATAACAAACACGTAGTTAGATCATAAAAACATGATATATATTCATCATAAAATATAGCTGAAATAATAAATCAACATATTCATAATGTAAATATATACACTACAGTGAATACATAGCAATATAATCATATAACCTAAGCAATATTTTACTATCCCATGACAACATATATCTCAGAGTTTAGTTTAAAATAGTTAAATATGATTTTTTCAACGATAAATATTAGAGGATAATCAGATAGTTTACTTGGCAAGAAATTGGGATGTAACATCCTTACCTCCTAAAATCTAATCATCTTCCTGATGATTCTTATTTATTCATAAATTATGAATTAAAAATATTTTCTAGTATAAAAATAACATAGAGTATAGTATCAATTAAAACAAATAAATGTGAAATTCAATTCTCCTAAATAGCACTATCCTTAGAGTATTGGTCCCACAAAACCCTGTACTGTGACATTTTTTTATTATGAAAATAAGGTTTGTGAGTGCCACTTATATTTAATAGTTCTATCAAGACCACCCCGAGGTCTAAAACTAGTAATAAAATACTATATACTATAGGATTAACCACTTTTGATATCTTAAAGGGCCCCATATATATCAATGAAATTTTCTTTGACTTATCAAAACATATGGAATCATCATAAAATAAAACAAAACAAATGGCCAAGGAGAGGTCCATAGAACCATCTAGCCCCTCTACACATTTCTAACCTAGAGAGTGTTTTTTTCATTCCATAAAAAAATGTTTAGGGAATTTGGAAAGAATAATATTTATAATTTAATACCATCTCTACTCTATGTAGCTCTTGATAAGTATAACATGTTAATACTGCTTCTATTCTACATAGCTCTTGATAACTATATGGCAATGAATAAGAATTAGAAATAGTACATTTCTAATGTATATAAAATTAAAGAATAAACATTCTATAAGAGACATTTATATGGACATATGATTGAATTTGATAAGTTCATCTATCAAATCTTAGATTTTACAAGTCCGTATATTAGATCCAAACTCAGTAACTACCAAATCAATATGAGAAAAAATAGAATCCAGTCCCATCTCTTAGTACTCATGTTCTTAGTTCACCACTCTTCCCTTAGGTCTCCACGACCTGATGATCTCTAAAATGTTCACAATGTTTAATGAATCATAGTTCCATACCAACAAATCATAGAAATCAATAATATATGCTAAATAATTTCATATATATGAACGTACATACAATTAAAATTATATAATCATTTTTTAATTGTATTAAGTTGCCACTAGCCAAACATAACTAGTATCATATTTCACAGCGTAACCTATCCATAGTTAAGATTAAATAATGTTAAAATTATGATAACATACAATGTCCAAGGATCACACCATCTTTAGAAACTTATAAAGGAACAAGCGAGACAATTCCTTCTTGCTTTCTAGATTAGTTGTATAATAAGTTAAAAGTTTATCTCAACCCTTTAGACTTACAAGATGTTCCATACATCCTATACCTTACTCACTGCCAGTGAAAGGTACATAAATATCTCTTCAAAATAACATGCTTAAAAAATAGAATAATATCAATCCAATCAAAGGCATATAATAACATAATAGATATAACCAACTTATTCTTAATTTAGAATTAATATATAATTAAAGGTTTGCTAGTATATGTGGTCTCAGTTCACAAGTGAAGATAATTTAGTGGACTAACATCTTAGTAATAAAATTCTTAAATATCCTCATATGGTATGAAGAAAAACATTGTAACCCAAGTAACCAAAATCCTTACACGCTTATTAAACATGTAATATTAGTATCATAACCTACTTCCAAAACCAAAAATAAAATTCTAACCACATATATACATCAATCCTTCCAATCCTATAGCTTCTATCTTAACAAGAAGTAAAATATACCATCCTATGAACTCAAGGGAATAAGGTTAAAACAACATTATAGAAATAAGTTTTCCATTTGAAGTGAACACTAATTCAACATCAATAAAAATATCAATCCACTTTAGGGTTTATAATGATGTCAAAAGAGAGTGAGTAGGTAAAAACTCACCTCCATGATATCTAAGAGAGAGGACACCTCTTCTTAATCCATATAAACATAAGGGTGATAGTTTAATAACTAACTCCTAACACTAAAGAATTCTCAACCAAGACATCTACCCTTTACTATAAGAAAACTCCCACTGCACTAGGTGGAAATAATCTAAAAATGGTCTTATAATATTTCTCACTCTAATGATTAGTTTATATAAGACACAAAACTAATACAAGTATACTTAAGTGAGAAGCATCCCATACTTTTTAAACACTCATAATAAAAACACAAATCACCAATGGCAAAGGTAACTTGATTAAAAGGTAAGAATGTAATCATTATCAAGGTGTTTAACCTAAATGATCAAAAATATAGTAGGAATCTCTTGTTCACAAATCAATAACTATGTTATAAACTCTCCTACTAAACATTAATTACAACCATCACCATTGAGACACTTGATAAACCAACCTTTTAATGACTCTGAGAGGGTATGAATGATCCTAATGTACACACTCAATGTACCACACACATTTCAATATTATTTTATCTGATAAATAGAAGGATATTAAAATTCTAATAGACTCATTAGGTCTTAGAGTTTGAGTCACATCTTTGATACCACATGTAACATCCCCAGTAGGATTTACCTACAATTGCATTTTTTTTTAAACAACATATACTTTAAATATATTATACTATGAGAATCTGATTAAAAATTATATAAAAAATTTAAGTGTGATAACTGTAAATGAAAAATATTGAACCATGCATCAATGATCAATATCATCATAAGAAACACATCATAATACAAACATAGAAATAATTATAAATATCTAGCCATCGATGGTATGAAATACAACCACTACTATTAATCCGTAGTAAATAGGTAATTACAACTCTTCACAATAAAGTTTCTAATAAAAAATAAAAAATAATACAAGTACATAAATAAAATACATGGTTCCCTAGAGCATGAGTTCCCTAAACTATCTAGTATCTATGGTAATCTTAAAAGTTGTCTTCAATCAAGTACTATTGTGGGGAGGGAAAGAATCATCTAAAAAAAAATTTACACCAAACATGGACCAATGATTCTTTGCACTAATCCCATCAGGGAATGCCCCTCCTTCATATATAAGTAGATAGTGATGGCATGAGAATTCATAAAGATAAGCTAGTACCTATATGTTGTATGATTTTTAAAAATAAACATGAACTATATCATAGAAAATCTATTTTATTGTAATATATCACACAAATATGTAAATCATAATCATGAAATGACAATGTCTTGCTAAAAATTACTTTGGCCAAAGTTTTTAAGAATAATAAATAATAATTATTGATAGATCAATCAAAATTTATACACACCACTTGATTGGATTACCTTCATTTGATATTTTGGTGCTTGTAATCTAGTGAAGTATATCTTACTCCTTACTCAGTATCAACAATCTAAGATTGTTTAACATAATATAACTAAAAAAATCATACAATTTACATCTTACTAGTAATCATATCACATAACATTCTAAGTATAGGAGTAATAACAAATATACATTTATTTCATCAAATATATGAATGAAACTCACATTATTATCTATTTTATACTAGAAATAATGACTATAGTTTATACCATCTAGGTAAAATATATATTTAGCTACAGATTCTATTACCATAATTAATTTTCAAACATATTACACCTTATAATAACCCATATTATCATAGACTAGTGTTCTAAGACATAACTACTAATTTTTCATAATGAGTAATAATAAAGTAGTGTAAAATAATGAAAATATAAGCTTCTAATCAAATAACTAGATATAATAAGAAATCCTCAGTTCTCACATACACATAATATTCCATTCTAACACCAGTTACATTCTTGATAGGGGTTGTATGCATGCTTAAATAAAATTTGTACTAACTATCATAAAACATAATATTTAAATTAATAACCAAATCATATACATTTAGTGCATTAAACATATGAATGAATTTTAGGTATATCAAATTTACTTTGTACTATTTGTCTATAACATGTATTTATATTGTAGTACTCTAAGACATCTCATAATATCATAGTTCATTATTTATGAACATAACTAAATTATTATACATAACTAAACTTACAATTTCAAAAATCAAATGACGCATAGTCATAAATAATAATCAAGCATAGAATTATACCCCCTGGGTATAACTTATATTTAAACAACATACTACTGTAACTTATAGGCCCACATCACATTTCATATTATATGTTATCTATGTCTAAACACTTTTACATATTAACACTCTTATAATACATGCCACACATAAGTATTCATTATTATATATATATATATATATATATATATATATATATATATATATATATATATATATATATACACTAACAATCAGTCATATATTTTTCATGGAGACAAATAACTCATAACCAAGTTATACCTTATATGAACATAATTCAATTCATACTCTTCTAGGAGATTGTTTTCATATGGATATACTTCTCTATCACATAGAATCCTATAACTTGTTTAACAATCCATTAAATATAGATATAAACATATGACCCAATGAACTTATAAAATCTAAATATATAAATACCTAAGTCCACGTATAAATATATTTTTTACATGAATACCCTCATACATACTAATTATATTTCTCCAATGTTTTACATAATAGTACATACCAGAATATAAATATAGTTTGTAAAGTTCAACAGTCGTTAGAATTTAGACCATTGACTTAATATGATCTCAACAACCATTATAGGCATACATTTTGGTTAACAAATTGGATTCTAACATCAGTAGATTGAATATATACATATTTTATTATTTTCAAGTTAAATAGACATACAACACTCATATGTATATCTTAACATGACTTAGAATATATACCATCCAGGTATAACATCATATTGATTCATATTTGAATATATAATTAATTTATAAATTTGGCTATGATCATACTACCATGACTATATACCTCTCTCCACTGCTTTAGGACTAGCTCTATATTATATCTTACATTAGCTAAATATATTTTTAATCCATTACTACACCATATGCCCAAAGAAATTGTAGATAAAAGGATATTACCACATATCAGACATCTCATGAACATTAGAAATATTATTTGATTTATATAATGTAGGCAAACTCAAATAGAGAGTAATTATATGATAACCTCATAATATTCCCATAATAATACATGTAACACCATCAGATTTCAAATTTTAACCACATAGTATTCTATGTTACATGAATTTCTACGTTTTGGGAATACCCAGATTACTGTAGTAGAAAATAAGCGTTTTAGATCAGATCACCATACATTCATATTGTACATAGAACTAATGTTATTAGAACTCAAATTACCAAGTTATATTAATGAAAGTTAGAACTATTTATTAATATTAACAACATTATTTAGCTATAAACAATAAACTTAAGCATATGAATCCATAGTATATGACAATCAATATAGATATAAAAACTTAATAAACCTATAGATGAACATATGAATCCATTGTATGTATAGCTAATTAAACTATCAAAATGTTCTGAATATTATATGTAGCTTTCACCTATAACTAATGGACATCTTAATAATCAATGTGAGACTATTATATTGTCATCTTTATAAATCCATAGTAAATAAAGGTTATATTAATCCATATTATTAAAGTGAGCATATGAATCCATTGTATATGGTTATTATTATTTTTTATGTGATCTATATATGCCACTCAACATAGTATATATAGACATTAATTAAAATAATGTTTTCCACAGTAATATACCCATATAAATCATTATATTCACATAAGTCATTGCTTAAATATTTACCTACTAAATACATCAAATTATATCTAAATACTGTAAGATGACATCGTTACATATTTAATACTGATCAGATATGTTAAATTAGATAATTTAGTGAAAACATGCACATTGGACTTATAACATATATTAATTTAAAAAAATAATTATGTGATTAAACACTGAAGAGATCCATTGTAACTGTAGATGTGACCACCTCAAAAAAAATTAATAAGTGAATTCAGTAATGTGATGCATGACATGAAGGGATGACACAAATTGATTAAAATAATAACTAAATCAAATAGGCATCTAATTTAAGCCTATAAATCATGCCAACACTAACATATATCCTTGCCTAATGTCATTTCACCTTGAAATAGAGTTTTTTTAATTTTAAAGCTATTTAATTTCATTTAATTTGATCTAATATAGATGTTAATGTCCATAGGAGGCTAATACTGGCCTATGGTAGTAAAAACATAATGCATAAATCTAGTACAATGATGGACTACTAGAAATATCTCCAAAATATGCAAATATAGAAATAAAATTAATGAGAAACAAAAATTCTAGTACTTGCGGGCCCTTTATCATCAAACCAGTCAAATATGTGTTGTCTTACATATTTGTACCAAGTTGTTTTGGCATGTGGTCTCTTGAGATTCCTTAAGTCTATTACTTGGAAGTAAGACTGATATTCCTAGAATTGTTTGTGTGTGAAGACATCAATTTGAGTGTTATTTGTCAAATTTAAAGTGTTTCATGAATAAATAAGGCTAAATTCGTTTGGTCCTCATACTAAATGAAGCTCCTTAAGGATACATGGGAATATCCAATAAGATAGGGGTATCTTCCATGAATCTCATAGTACATAGGGCACTTGAATGCAAAATTCTCTTCACTTTAAAGTTATATAAATTTTAATTGACATGTACATTCACCCTATGGGAGGTTATGATCATATAGTATTCAAAATTAATGAGAGTAAAAGTGAATTTGAGCTAATGGATCCTTAAACATGATGGCAATGCCCTCATCATGTATCTAGGAATTTTATTTTAATCCTTATGAAAGAAAGAATAACATTAGAAATAATTGATATTTTTTGGTTTCAAAGACTCTTTGAAATTAAACCATATAACATTCAATTAATATTTATTTATCTCTTCATCATTACCTCTACTGAATTTGTCTCTAGTGAGTTGAAGAATATTAATGGAAAATCCAAAAGGAGGTAGTTTTTCTATATCAATATATAACCTCTAGAGGAGAGTTGTAACTCTTATATATCAAAAATATTTACATCCTTATTTGGTGATTTGTATACAAGATTGAAGTGCCTATATTGGATACCTATTGTAACTAAATAAATAATCTATGATGCATTAAAGCTTATGAAACATAGTGATAACATGGAAAATTAAGGAGATAAGGAGTGGAAATAACTCAATTTATACAATAATAATTGAGTAAGCAACCTTTATTTTGGATTTAATGTTATTTAATAACATTGAGGTGAAAATTCTTTCCATACATTTGAAATTAATTTGTCTCAATTATGGG
>JARHVA010004616.1:1197500-1200000 GCA_037957365.1 Torreya grandis | reverse complement strand
GACATGTGAGGTTGGAAGTGGTAGAATAACTATAAATAAAGCCATTAGATAGGTCATTTTTTGTGGGAAAAATGTGATTAATGTTATTTTTATGGAAATAACAAAAATTAAGTAGAAATCAATATTTAGACAAATTTCCCCCAGCGTGATTAGGTGCCACCCATAAGCATTCATGGTAAAGTCTGAAAAATATCATTGGAGCCCTGATTCATGATGGTCAACTTTATAAACCATCAATGGGTCATTGTTAAGTTCATGGCTAGCGCATTGTAACTGAGCAATTAAAGAATTGAAAATCACCTACAAGAAGTACCTTGGCAATCACTAAATACTTTGTAATCTCTGGTTGCAAGTCTACAAAGGGAGATTCACCCTCAAGAGCTAAAACATACGCTGAGTATTATGGGAGAAAGTAAAAATGAACAATGAACAACTTTTTCAAAGGAGGTCTTCTTTCTAGTGCTATCCATAGAAAATGTGTAAATTTGTAAGATCCTTCAAGTTTGATAGAGGATTGGAGGCTATCTCTATAAAAGTAATCTACTCTCCCAGAGCCTTTTGTTCCATGTTGAAGCTTAGATCTATGTACAAAAATCCATGAGTATCATGTATATGAAGGGAGTGGATTCTCCTTAATTTCATAGGTTCCATGAAAAAGATGATATCTAAATGAACAATCACATCTTTTAAAAAACATGAGACAAAAAAAAGAGAATCACCATAATTCCAAAGACTACATACAATGAACAAGCAAACTCAAAAATAAAGAAAAAGACAACTTCATATATACTCCAAATGGTTACACATAGCTAACACATAATCCCATTGAATAAATGTATATTCAAGAGTTAAATTGACTATAATAACCTCAAATAATTTGATAGTAGTCAACATGATCTTCAAAATAAATAAAAACACAACTTGAAACTAAAATTGGCATAGTTGGGTTTGATTTATACACCTAATCTGCACAAGGACTATGAATTAGAAACCCTAGGGTACCCAACAAAAACCACATTTATCTCATGACATGCCCATCAAGGTAAAATAAAATAATAGAGATACCCAAAGTCCTTAATTCCATTAAAATCTAAGAAATATAACATAACTGAATAGCATTTAAAATCAAATCCATGATTTAATGGAAACTCATACCAATCTTTATAACTTGCATCACCAATTTAGAGTTAAATAAAAAAAAAGAATCATTCTATTATAAACTACTCAAAGATAGCTCAATCTTTTCAAAGAAACATTAAACACAAACCCTATTCTCATTCCTTAAAATGGAACCAATAATTCATTGTAGGTAAGGCACGCAAGGGCTGAACAAAAAGCAAGAGAGCACAATTTCAAAACTAAAACCCAAGATGCCAAATGGAGCAAAAAGTTTTCAATGCATTGCAAGTCCATTTTTATAAAACTCCATAACTCAAAAACAACCTTTAGCAAACACATAGGAAAATCAATTGCATTCAAAACAGAATCACCTAAAAACTTGTAGGTTACTGTGGAGGAAAGAGTGGTTTTGTAATACCTTGTTCCATTATTTTGTATCTACAGTAAAACACTAGAGAATGAGTTAGTTTCCTTTCCATTTTCCCCCATCATGGGCTGTAACCTTGCTCACCAAGCTCCGAAAACCAGCTAGCTTGACCATCTCCAAGATTCATCCTTGAGATCCTCTAAAATTGGTAGTTTTCTTGGGATGCATTGAGCTAAGATCAAAATCCCCAACAATACTCTAGGTTTGAGAATAACTTGATGGTAGAATTCCAGAGAATGAGTCATCATGGAAAAACATACTAGCGATTATCATTACCTTGAAGAGATTGTGTCGATCTAAGGTATTAATGGAGGAATTAGTTTCCAAATTGAATATCTCCACATCTATTCATGATTCCCAATTTCCCATTTACTTGAGCTGACATGTGTGATTTACATTATCCATATATTAATATTTTTATACATATTATTCTTAAATGGTAAGCTTTTTATTTTGAACATCTTATTGATAGTTTATATATTTATTTGTGCAAAAAATGTCTAAATGAATATCAAATTTAGCCCATGGTTTTGATGAAAAACCTGGAGACTCTTCACCATATAAAATGTTGGAATGTTGTAGCTTTAAAAACCACCTCCTTGATTGAACTTAACTCCTCCCTCTCTGCTTCAACCTCAAGATCAAATAAATTTCATATTAATGATAACAATGGAAACTTAACTCTTTAATTACATTTTTTATCCCCTTGTCTACCTTTCACATAGATAACAATGGAAACTTGCTTTCTCCCAATACTGATAATAGGGTAGACACTCTCTTTCATATAGCTATATACAATTAGGAAAGCAAACTCTTAGTTAATCGATCTAATTTATTTTTGGATCACTCCTCATTCAATATTTTAAAAAGGGGACTTGGATTCATAGTCAACCCCAATTATATTCTTAAAAATGTGTTTTTAATAGATATTACAAATGTATTGAAGGTCTTACT
>JARHVA010004616.1:1185000-1192500 GCA_037957365.1 Torreya grandis | reverse complement strand
AGATGGATAGATAACAAAAATACACATATGGAAAAATCAGGAAGAATGAATGCCTGTAAGATATGTACATGAATATAAAAATGATCAAAATGATATAAACATCTTGTTGAGAAAGCGGGAATAATCAAAGCTCTATTTATAAAAGTTATACAATCCAATCTTAAGGAAAAATATGTACAATAATCAACTATTTTTCACATTTAAAAAAAAGATATACCCATATCTGATTTTGTAGATTACAAAAATTTGTTTCGACATAATGGGTTTCTTGATATTCTATAATCACATTTTTCAATAATAGTGATTGGGAAATGGAAAAATGTCTTACAATGGTTGAAAAGAATGATTTGGAAGAAAGTGTTAAGATATCACTATTTATCTCACTATCCATTGATGAGGTCATTGTAGTTGACAACACATCATAGATTTATGTGCATACATATACTTATAGAATCTATTCAATGCAATCTCATCTATTACCTATCCATTAAATGGTATAAAATTAAAATGTAAAAAACCTTCATAAATTGGTTGTATCTAATTTATGAGAGAAACCTAGGATGGATGACTAGGGCATAGCTATGAAGCCGATTTTTGTTGGTTTTGATGGTGCATTATTGATGCAGGGGAATTGTAATAGTCTTTGTGTTTACCTTCAAACAATAGTTTATCTATTTATGATTTTAATTAATTTCATGGCTCATAGGATGAATCTTGTATCTAAATTTTTTAGCACATTTAGTAATGTCACAAAATTAGAAGAACTTATTCATGATTTGCATGCTTACATGCCAAGCAACCCAAAAATATTTTTGCAGTTCTAGAAATATATAATTGGGGTGAGTAATGGTAAAAACAACTATTAAAATATGTTGAAATAAGATGTATTTCCATGTATGAACTTGCATGTAAATTTTTTGATGAATCTCCATTTTTAACAAGTTTTATGTATAAATATCACATGGAAGTTAACAAAGAAAAAAATTGTTGTGACATTTAATAGATATTGAAAGATTAATAACATTATGTGGTATTTTGAAAATGTTTAAGGAAGTAAACTATTTAATGAAACATGACCAAGAGAGATCTATCTATAATTTTGACTTCATATGTTTGAGAAAATGTGTATGCCAATATTTAGTTATATTATACAAATCAAATGAAAACTTTCACAGACTTATTTTTAGAACTTTGAAAATTAGGATAGAATGTCTAAATCTAGAGAGTTATTTGAAATTCAATATCAATAATCATCTTTGTGTCATGGTATGTGGCATTGAGATCCCAATGCACACATGATCTAGAAGACTTGATGTTGTGGAAGATGAACCTAAAGATGTACCTATGACATGTCTATTGTATGATACTATTTTATATAAAACATGAATTAAATTAAGCACAATATTGTAAAGTTTATCATTTGAGATAAGAGAATGTTTTAAAGGGATGAGTTTTTGGAGAGCATGGGAGTTGTGAATCCTATTTTTAGGAATAGTGTTAATAGTTAAGAATAGATTAGTAGTTATTTCACAAATACAAGGGCACAATTTTTAAGAATTTATTTAAATTTGTAGATGTGAATGGAGTTCAGATTAATGGTATTTTAAATAAATACTTACTGACATATCATTCAAAATAGTTTAAGATTACAATGATGGATCAATTTCAGTGTTTAAGTAACCCAACAAAAAATGGTGCAATTACACAACTATGGGAAATTTTTTATTCAAGTAGCATCTTACAAGAAAGTATTAGTGAATATTTTAGACTATATGAATTATTCAGCCAATGATTTTGGTTTCTATGTAAGATGAGTGAGTTTTTAGTGAATTATCTTTCATGAAGTCAAAACTTAGAAATAGATTGGAAAAAAATCTAGACACTTTTTTGAGACTCTATGTTTTATGTTATTCTATGGACAAGTTCCCTTATGATAGATAATTATCAACATGGAGTTCTCTAGTTTAAATAAGAGTTAGTAGTAATAAATCTACCAATGTAGAGGATGTGAATACCGAGACTAAATACATTATTGTCATGGTAGATGCAAATCACACTTACAATGAGTAAGTTTTTCAAAGATGGTTTCAGTTATTTGACCTTTAGTTTGATAATTATAACAATTATTATTTTTTGAAATATTTCATATTCTTTCATCTTCAAATAGTTAAAATCTATCCAATTTTTATTTTGATAAGCTTAAATCTATCTATTTCCTACGTGTAAAAATTATGAATCTTATTTAATAGACTAGAATTAAGCACTTCATTTGTCATATTATAATTACGTGTATTTCAAATAGTAATTATAGAACCTTTTCAATCAAAGTCATTCATTAAGAAGAAATCATAATCTTGATTAACATTCTACATAGCATTCACTAGAGCATTCATTGAAGCAATCAAGTCTTATGTGTAGACATGCATGGTGCACCATAGGACACCGATTCACATGCTATTAAAACTTCTCCACTTATTAATATTTGTTGTTTCCATTATCTTAATTATCTATAATAGTAATTTAGAGATCTTATTCATAGATTTCATACATGCATAAGTGTTGAGCTAAAATATAGATAAATATTTTAATTGCATTGATATTATTCTATTGTACATTTACATTCGAACCATTACACAAATATATACGAAATATTATTGACTATAATTAGGGATTGCATATTTCCAAATTCCATCACAATCTCCACATATCCCTATAATAATGTAATCTAACAACTATAACAAAAAACCTATATATCTTATATTATTGTTACATAACATTATAACTATAAATAATATTAATATTTAAATTTCCTAACATTGCCTCCATAATAGTTTAGATTGAAGAATATTTAAAAAATGCATTTAACCAACACTTTTTAAAATAGTAAAAATACTAGAAATGTATAACTCCATATAATATTTACTCTACTTTATCTCCATAGAATATTTGAACTTGACCATAATACATTTAAAATATTAAAATTATATACACGGAGTATTTGGAACAAATGTAAAATATCATTGACATTATAAAGTGTATTGAAAAAAATAAGTGTTTTTGAAACAAACATGATATAAATCATTATCACTTTGAGCATTATATACTTTTTGAAACAATCTAACATTTATCTGGAACAAACTCTCCACCCACTTGTTGTTTATCATTGCCCTCTATTGAAACTCCACTAGCTTGACTTGACTATGTATCCTCCATAGTAACTCCTTCTTTTTAAATATCTTCTACAATAGAATTGATATTTGTAAGATTTTCCCTCTCATTCACTGCATCATTAGTTTAAATAATATTTAGATCTGCATCTATTTTTTACTTCAATAAAATGTTTGGATCTATCTCACATTCTTTAATAAATGTTTTCAAAGTATTTTTCCATTTATTTAACAAAACAAGCTTTTCCTTGAATAAAATCATTGAGGTGAAAATTTTGTAGCCATTTTTCAAATGCACATTAAGAAGTTGTGCTTCTTTCTCAATCACATATAGAGTTTAATAACTAAAATACACATTATAGATAATGAAAACTTACCTCATCTTTTTCCTTCTCTACTTGTGCAATGGTAAAAAGGTTTATGTCCCTAGCCCATTTAATGAAATAGCCATGGGATTTTCCATTTAAAATTTTCAACCTATTTATAATAATACTTAAAATATTATCATTGTAAACATTGTTAAAAAAAATTAATCGAAATTGAGATTAATGGAATAAAGCCTCAAATTTTAAACAAGTGAAAAAATTAACTCTTTGGAAATGATTGTGATAATGGGCATTGATTTATTTGATCAATGTTTTTGCCCTTATCTCCCATTATTTTAAATCATTAAATTCCTCAATAACATGCTCCCTTAGATTAGCAAACAAATTTTATGAAACTAGATTATCCAATGAAAAATTATCTATGAAATCATCAGAGATGTTTACATTATAAGTGGGGGTTAGGATAGATGGAGTAGAGGTATCTATAGAAGGAGCTTATGTAGGCATATTAGAAACTTCAATAAAACCATGTGGATTGAATCCAACCTATACCAAGGCCCTACTTTTGATCTTAAGAAACTCGTCATCAAAATCAATTGGCTACAAACATGTAAGACCCTATGTACTAAAACTGCCACCAATAGAGAAATTTGGGAAATCAAAAATTTGTAGGGTTCCTCTACTCTATGCATGGAGAGAGATATTATTTTCTCTTCTCTATGTTTGGATGGGTTGTGGGTGTGGTGGCATACTTCTTAGTCTCCTCACAAATGAAGGGTAGCCTGTAAAATAAATTATTAGTCAAAAATTGGTAAATTCAAAAACAAAAAATTAATGCAAATTCAAAACAAAGTTGTTATTATGTGTAGTCGGGGTGATTGCCTATTTCATTTTGATGTTTCATGTGAGTGTTACCTCTTCCATTCTTATTGTCCTTATAGGAGTTACCTCTTCCCTTCTTATTTTCCTTATGGGAGAGACATGGTGGTTTCACCTATAAAACAAGTAAATTATATAGTTAATAAACTACCCAATTCTAAGAAATTTCAATTCAAAAAAAAGATGTGATGTGGCAAATATTGATTGTATTGGTTTGAAGAATCCTCAATGGTAACAATTCGAGAGTCAACTACAAAAAAAATATTAAAAAACTAATATGAAAAATATTTTTTCATTAAAAAATATAAGAAATAAATATTCAAGGAAATTTGGGTGAACTTGGAAGTGGAGAAAAAATAGAATCACTTATGGGGCATTTTTAAATTTGAAATGAATTGAATGAAAACTTTATGACCTAATATCTCTAGATTCCTCTGGAGCATGCCAACCTTTGGATGCCTCCTGATTTCTTGTGATATATGCACACACTCGTACCTATAATAACTAATAGGCCAAGAAATGTTAAAATTTGAAATATGAATAAATCAATAGAGGTGATTATTATGAAAACTAAACTTACCTCCTATTTATTGACAAACAAAGAATTAGATTTCATTTTTTGATGGAGGGTAGTGGTAATTTTAGTATTATATATATATATATATATATATATATATATATATATATATATATATATCATATAAAGCTTTAAAATACAAGACAAAATATAGTTAGAGGAAAAATTGTTGCAAGTGTCCTCAGAAAATGCATAATTTAACTCAGACCCAATCATTTTGGATATAGCCATGCACCAATCACATTTGACATCTGATAGAGAATGAATAATGTAGTAAATATCCTAGAATAGAATGTTCAATGGTCTTCCCTATAAAACAATTCTAACTTGGAAGAAATACATAATCAATTTGAGAAATGGATTATATATTTTTTCAATTAGCATTCCCCTTTAGAACCAACTATTTGCAATAAAATTAGAAAACATGCAATTAAAATTAAAACATCAAACTAATTATAATAAATGATTTATAAATAATTAAAAAAATGTTAATATCATTAATAAATTTAACACTTACCAGTTGGATCTATGGCCAAATGGTAGACAGACTCCAAGTACTTTTTATCTACATCAAATAAGAAAACCTTTGTGCTAATAGGGATTGCATTATATTATGGAAGGCTTTTTAAATTATGGATATCCATTGGAGATTTGTCAAAATATATTGATTTATTGTTGAACTAGACATGAAAATAGGGCTCAATACAGTTATTGTAAGAAACCATATATCATAGTAGGTTTTGGTTGATCATCATGTCATATTTAAGTATATCTACAAGGCCTCTGATTTCACATTTATCTATCCAATCCACATAGGATTACACCTACTCCACCATCTAGAATAATTCTAAACACAATAGATTCTTGAATATTAAGTTTTAGATGACCCTTATTTTAGTTTCCATGGATATGAAAGCCATTGAAACTTTGTTGTAGACTTGGAAGTTGTAGGTTAAGCCTAAAAAGAAAATGGAGGGATGAGAAGAACATTAAAAAATGTATGAGAATGAGGGCACTGGTGGGTATTTATAATCCATGAGGGTAACTGAAAGTAAACTATTAGTGTGACCAATGAGAGATGGTCATGTTCTACTTTTTAACCATTCAACAGTAAGGGATATGTCAATGAGCACAAGTACAATACCACCTATTACGCACTTCCAGATGATAGAAAGGTATCAAATGATGGCTACATACTACAATTTGGCATCATGTTGTCCTATGACAACATGCCACCACTTAGTAACAACATGTCAAATGATAGAAAAATAAAAAGTAGTAGCATAGTGTCGAGTAAAAAAATGGTCCCACCTAATAACATGTTATTTCCCAACAACATGGTACCATATGACATGCTATTACCAGGTGGTGGCATGATAGTGGACACCACTTAGTATCATGATGTCGAGAAACAACATAGTACCACCTAATGGCATGGTGTCATGTGACCACATGATGTTTCTTGATAACATTATGTCAAGTGGAAATATAGTGTTTCATGATAGCATGATATTTTTTAGTGGCATAGTGCCATTATTTTTATTTTTTGTTGGGTGATCCCATGGATATGCAAACTACAGAAGGTGCTTGAATTGTTGGGGTTACTTTGTACATGATTTTTTTTCCATTGTCTATGAATTTAAATGATTTTATGTTTCTCCTATAGGTTTTAGTCTTACACTTTAGAGGTTCACAATGATGGTTATTTCATGTTTTAACAACTAAATGCTATGGGAAAATATCTGAGTGATGTCATTATTATGTAGGTATGAACTCAACTTGTGAAGTATAATGGTTTCTTAGACATCCCCTAGCATGTTTTAGCCTAGGAACAAGAGTAGGGTCTAATGAGTTTGCATTGGTGGCCTCGTGCATAGTATACTACCTCTATTACCATCTGTAGGAGAGGTAGCTTCCTCTACATAGAAGTTTGGGACAAGGTAAGGAGATACCTAAAAATTTAATTTGTAAGTGAGGTTTACTAGGGTGTTTTCCTTAGGAACAACATTAAGTGGAGGGATGGCACTTATGGAATGGAAAAAAAAATCAAATTTTCTGGTGAAATTCTATTTATCATTTTTAATTTCTTGAAATAGTAAAATTTTCAAAGGATTTACAAAATGAAATGATTTTTTATAGAGATTTAATCTTGTTTAAGAAGTATTTTTTATGTTTTTCATTGAAAACTTTACAAGTATGCAGTGATCTTAATTCTTCTAGCTACATAGTTTATATTAAAAATGTTTGGCATCTAAGGAATATTTCACAATAGATTTATGTTATTTTATGTTTGTACATTGTTTCACTATGGGGATTTTAGCATAAAAGGATTTTGGACATTGGTTTCATAGCCAGGATTTTGCCTTAGGAAGCTTTACCATGATTAATTGTCCACAAATGGGCTTCATGCAAGTTTGGCATTTTAGAATGAATAAATGCTAACATGTGATTAAAAATTTTGTAATGTAGGAGAAGTAGGAGTTCACTCTCTCATTTTTAGGTACCTTGAACTTCCCTATCCCCATTGATTTTGAGGTCACATAGAATTTTA
>JARHVA010004616.1:1155000-1180000 GCA_037957365.1 Torreya grandis | reverse complement strand
CACTCTATTTTTATTTTTTAATTTCATTTTTATCCATTTTAATAATCACATATTTGGTAACAATTTTCACATCATCTAATTAGGAAGGAGTTTTATCCCTTTATAAGATTTTCATCTTAAAAATACTTACAACTTTAGTTATTTAAGGTTTCCCCAGTCCTCACCTCATTGTTACTTGTTGGCATTTATTTTGGATATGTAAATATATATACACAAAAGAGTATTAGATTAATAAGTAATGTTTAATTAACATTAATTAGGTTGAATAATTTGTAAAAAATAGGTTCATGAGGCATAATTCCCCTCAAATTGTATCATTGATTACACTAATTCACTCAATCTAAGCTAATTTAACATTAAATCACGTTTTATACATGAAATTATGTTCAAGGGGTTCAAATTGATCAAAATTTCTTCCACCATTAAAATAATTTACTCATTCATTCATTTTGTAATGAAACTAGACCTAGTTGAATTTTAAATAATGTTTTATATAGTCAAAATTATGATTGCAGGCACAAATTCATGAAAATTTCATCACTTTATCCATGATGTCCTCTTTGTGGTAGTGCATATCGTGACACTCTTCACTTCAATATAAAATTTCATAAATTATAAATGTGAAATAAATAGGTATAAACATATATAAATGTGATATAAATAAGTATTAAATTGAACTAAAGTATAAATAAGTGTATATCATGTTACATAAATAAGTAATAAGTATAAACACATTTTAGTAGACTCCATTAATTTTTTTGATGCTATGTCAACATTACATTTAAATGTTATAACACGTACATGTTATGCTTTGTTTGAGTTCAAAAACCAATTTATTTAGTGGACAAGCGACATGAATTCCTAAGCTAAAGGTTTAGACTTGTCAACACACAGTTGAATCTGAGAGTTTTGATAGAAAATAATAAAATTAAAATTTCATCCCCAATACACAATGAATTTCAATGAGAAAATCATAAAATTATTATCATAATGATGAGCATGGTTTATTCTCTCTAAATATATGATTTTTATAATTTTTGGACTATTTTAGGGTTTTAAACTATGTAGATTTCTAATTATATCTTTTTTAGGCAACTACATGAAACAAATATACATGCTTATATATGTTTGTGACTCTTTATTTTTGTTGATTCAAATGTAACTTAAATTATAAGGTTTCAAACTAGTCCTAATTATACATATATTTTTAAAAAATGGGTAGGGGGTTGCATCGTTGGCTATACATTTTTTTTTCAATTTTCAAGATCTTTTTACTTGTTATATATATATATATATATATATATATATATATATATATATATATATATATATATATATAATTAAAAAAATATATATAGGTTACAAACTAAATGATCTTATCTAATGTTTACCAAATGGTTTTAAATAATATTAACTGATATTCAAAAAAGGAGGGGCCACACAATTGACTATCTACTTTATTTTCCTATAAAAAGGAATTCCTATTTAAATTTTAGAAGTTTGACTAAGTTATACTTAACTATTTTTTATAAAAAAATTATGTTTTGTAAAGTAGACTCAAAATACTAAAATTCATGTTCTTACACCATCCTAAAATTTTGAGTGTATCCATCTCAAATTATTTATTGAAGTTTAAATTTCTCAATTTTCAAGAAAAACATGTTCATCGGTAGGCCCCTTTTTTTACCCCATATTTTTGCACTTATCCTAAACTATGGGATTCATTGAAATATAATTCTATTTTATATTTATTTTGATAAATTATTATTTAATTTCATATAACTACAACACTTCCTCTCCATATCCAACAATCAGGAATACCCCTTTCTAATATGAAACCTTTGTTTTATTGACCTAAGAATTAGCCTCCAAAATGCCCTAAATTAAATACACATAATTGACATTGACAAATTCTACTGTAATCAACACAATACATGCAGGAACTAGCCACTATGTAGTCCTTGTTGAAAATGAAGTTAAAAGTTTTTTTAAATGAGATGTTTTAATTGTAAGATATTTTAGATAATGTTTATGATTCACAAATTTAATTATTTTCTTTGCTTAGTTTTTATATGGTAGAGGGACTAATTATGAGATGTTGTTTAATAGTTGTGTCAAGACATGTGAATGAAAAGACCAATTTAAAAAATAAGGATAATAAATAGGCTAGTTTTTACTACATTTTAAAAAAATATTTTTGTGTACTACATGAGTTAGTGTGAAATTTATTGTCATTACAAATTGTTTAAAAAAAAAATTAATAATATAAAAAATTTATTAAATGATTCTCAATAATTGAAATAAATAAATGTGATCATTATACGAGAAGTCTAATTAGATATAGAAGAAGAAAAATAAAAATGATTAAAGGCTAATTTAGATGTAAGTTTGAATAAAAAATGGTTATAGGTACTTAAAATTCAAGTTCTAAACTATAAAGTTATGAAGATCTATCTTGAAATGAGTTAAGCATGTAGATCAATGATATAGTGTTATAATGGAAATATAGTTGTGATTACTTTTGTTGAAATAGCATTATACTGGAAATTTAACTATTTGAGATTGACAATGTTTTTCATACTTGTGAGAACAAGGGTTCTACGTAAATGCAAACTTAATATCAGTAGAAAAAATAGAATCTTTGCCATAAAATGAATTTTTTGATTCTATGGGTCATGATTTTAATATTTTTAGGTCCAATGAAGCCTTTAAAGCACAAAAAACTCTATTTGGAAAAATTATATAAGTATTTAGTCCAAGTTTGAAAATCAAAAGAATAAAAAAATTGTAATGGTGCACCCAATAGATTACGATTAAGGAACCAATGCTATTATGTCCCTATGGCCTAAGGGAAAGGACATAAAAAAATTAACAACTCATACCCACACTTTTTTTTATGTGTGTGCTTTATTAGGGAACCTACATCATTCGTGGTTTTGCAGTAACTATCTTAGCTGGACTATGTGATTAAGTTTCCTATAAAATGTAGTAATATTTATTTGTAATGCTTAAATGAGCTATAATCACTATCTTAGATAGATCATGTGGTTAAGTTTCCCAACATTGGTAATATTTATTCACAACTTATAAATTTTAAATTTTAAAATTTAATGATTTCAAAGGGAAAATGTTTGTAAGTAATAAAAGTGGCCTATAATAAAATGTGGAGATGTATAAGTTTTTTACGATCAACCAAGATTACCCTAATTTTTATATTAAAGTGATACACCTAACCTCCCCTTGTTGTTGAGAGGATAGATATATTACTATTTAAAAATAAATAATGAGAATGTCAAGGCTCACATCACATAGACAAAATGTTCACGCTAAGCTAGAATATAAAGAAAGTCTCTGGAAAAAATTTCCATCTATATTAATTCCACATAAGCTTATGATTGTAGAGATAAAATTTGTGTTGCTAATGAAGTATTTTATCAATTATAAAGTTAATAATCCATTGTTATGGATTTTCATTCCTCCATGCTTAAAACCAACAAGAAAATGACAAAACCCTCACAATTTTGGCTCTCTTTAAAATATGTAATAAGAAATCACTCATGCATTTGAGGCTTCACGATAAAATTACATCCCATAAAAATATATTTTCTAATCCTCATCATCGTGCATGCTATTAAACAAATAATATTTAACCTATAACATCCCCACTAAAATCTACCTAGAAATGTGTGAATTTGTTTTCAAACAATATATACTTTAAATAGATTACACTAAGACAATCTAATCAAAAATCATTTAAGAGTCACAATTTTGATAACTGTAAATGAAACATACTTCACCATACATCATTTATCAATATCATCATAAGAAACACATCATAAATTAAAAATATAAATAATTACAGTTAACTAGCCATCTTTGATACAATATATAGCCACTACTATCATGCCACATTAAATAGGTAATTACAAATCTTCATGATAATTTATATAATAATAATGAAAATATAATACAATATACATAAATAATATGCATGGATCTTTGAAACATGGGTTCCCCAAACTCCCCAATATCTATAATAATTTCAAGTGTCATCTTCAAGTAAGTACTATTATGGAGAGAAAGGCCATCATCTCAGCACTTTTTTTATAAAAATCATAGACAAATGATCCCTTACACTAACCCCATTAGGGAAGGACCCTCCCTTTATGAATGAGTAGATATTGATGGCATACAAATCTAAATAAATAACCTAATACTCCTGTTATATATGATTTATTAAACAAAACATGCAATGTATCATAGAAAACTTGTTATATTAGAATATATCATACAAACATGTAAATAATACTCATGAAATGATAATGTCTCACTAAACATTAATTTGGTCAAATTTTACAAGAATAATAAAAAATAGTGATATATAAATCAGTCAAAATTCATACACACCACTTGATCTATTTCCTCCATTTTGCATTGTGATGCTAATAAGCCATTGAAATTCATCTCACTCCTTAATCAATTCAACAAAGTTAGATTGGTTAACATAATATAACCAAAATATTGATACAATTTACATCTTACTAACAACCATATCACATAACATATTAATCATAGGAGTAATAAAAAATCATACATTTATTCCATCAAATTTATGAATGAATCTCAAATTATTACCTATCCAATACTATAAATAATGACTACAATTTATACCATTTAGATAAAATATATATTTAACTATAAATTATATTATCATAATTAGTTTGCAAACATATTACACCCTATGATAACTATATTATCTTAGACATAAATACTAGTTTTTCAAAATTAATCATAATAAAGTAGTACGAAACAATAGAAATATAAGTTTGTGTTCAAACAACTAGATATAACAAAAAAGCCTCAGTTCTCACATACACATAATATTCCATTTTATCACCAGTTATATTATTGGGAGGGGTTGTATTTACACATAAATAAAATCCTTACTAAATATCATAAAACATCCTATTTAGATGAATAACCAAGTTGTATAAATTTATTTTGTCAAACGTATGAATGAGATCTAGATATATCAATTATAATTTGTACCATCTATGCATAACATACATTGATACTTTAGTACTCTATGACATCCTATAATATCTTAGTTTATTAGTTATGAATACAAATACATAATTACACAAAACCAAACTTATAATATCAAGAATCAAATGACCTACAATAATAAATAATAATCAAGTATAGAATTATACCACCCATGTATACCCTATATTTAAACATCATATATTATAACTTATAGGCACACATCTTATTTCACTATTATGTATTATTTATGTCTAAAAATTTGTATATATTAACACTCTCATAATGCATGCCACACACAAGTATTGAGTGTTGAATATATATATATTAACAATCAGTCATAGCCTTTCTAGAGAATCAGATAAATCATATCAAATTTATACTTCATATGAACATAATTTAATTTATACTCTTCTAGGAGACTATGTTCATAATTTTATGTCCTATAGAATCCTATAAATTATTTAACAATCTATTAACTATAAATATAACCATATGACCCAATATAAATATAAAATTTATGTAAGTATATGAATACCTAAGTCCAATTATAGATATATTTTCTATATGAATACCCTCATACATACTTATTATATTCCTAAAGTGTTTCATGTAAAAGTACTTACAAAAATATAAATATGATTTGTAAATTTCAGTAGTCATTAGAATTTTGAGCATTGACATAATATGATCTCAACAACCACTATAGTTGTACATTCTAGTTAATAAATCAGATGCTAATGCCAATGGACTGGCTATATTCTTATCAAGTCAAATGGACATCCAACACTTGTATGGATATCTTAATAAAACTTAGAATATATACCACCTAAATATAACATCATATTGATTCATAATTGAATATATAATTGATTTATAACTTTAGTTATGATCATATCACCATGACTATATACCTCTATCCACTACTTTAGGATTAGCTCTATATTAAATCCTACATTATTTAAATATATTCATAATCCATTACTACATCAGATGCCCAAAGAAATTATATATATAAGGATATGACCATGTATTAGTCATCTCATGAACATTAGTTATATTATTCGATTTAGCTAATTTAGGCATATTCAAATAGAGGGTAACCATATGATAACCTCATAGTATTACTTGTAACATCATTAAATTTCAAAGTTTAACAACATAATATGCTATGTTACATAAATTTGTACATTTTGTGAATAACCATATTACTATAATATAAAATACTGGTGTTTTATATCAGATCATCATACATGCATATCATACTTAGAATTAATGTTATTAGAATCCATATTAAAAAGTTATAATGATAAAATTTAGAATTATTTAATAATAATAACAACATTATATAATTTTACACAATATCTTTAAGCATATGAATCCATAGTATATGCGAGTTAATATAGATATAGCAACGTGATAAACCTATAGCCAAAAATATGAATTCATTGTATGTACAACAAATGTTAGTATCAAAATGTTCTTACTATTATATGTACCTTTTTCCTAATGCTAATGGACATCTTATTATTCAATGTGATACTATTATACTATCAACTTAATAAATCTATAGTTAATAAATGTTATATAAATCCATATTTTTTAAGTGAGCATATGAATCCATTGTATATTGGTATTGGTATATGTTATGTGATTTTTATATGCCACTCAACTTAGTATATATATACACTCAAGAAAATAAGGTGTTCCATATGAATATACCTACACGTCTATTCACATAAGTCATTTCTTAAAGATTTACCTATTGAATATATCAAATTGTATCTAGATATTATAATATGACATCACTTCATATTTAATATTGATCTTTATATTTCATTTAAATACCAAATTTTCTACATGTGTAGTCACTTGGTGTATTTAAAAACACATAGATGCAAGTCACCCAGCTTGCTGGAATAAATATCTAAAAGGTCATTTATATAACCAATTGCTAGTTTTGCATAGGTGCTAGTGAATACTCTCATTTCTAAGTTTACATATAGCTGGAATACTCAAATTAAAACACTATGTTTATAATTTGTTGAACTATTTATCTATAAGTGTATCTACTTAGAACAGTTTGCTATAAACTCAACAATTTTACTATATATTCTCTCAATAATTTTAGCATATAACACTCAATGATTTTAGCACATAATACTTAGCCTCTACTAGATAAATTCTTTCTACAAGTTTTACACAATCTGTATACACCTATTGACCTCTAAATTATAGTATATGGCTATATGCCAATCAACCTCTGGTGTAATTACTTAGAAGTGTCTTTAAATTAATGTATTATATGATAGAAGACAACATGTATTAGGGAAACTAGATGCCACATAAGCAAATTGACATAGTCAATCAAATCACTAAAAAATAATATACAAAAGTCAGCTTACAATAATATAAGTATAATTAGACATAAATTGCCATACAGTAATATAAGTATAATTATATCCAACATTATATAAATCACTCCATATATACTTAGATGGATTTCATATATAAAATAGATGAATGTATGTATCTATTTCATAGTTTCCTAATATATACAATCGATCTATGCAAGTGGCTCTATTCCATGCCAATCACTATATATATGAAAATGGTTGAGCTCAATATGCTTGATATTTCTATGGTATTTAATTATAAATAATAAAAAATTATCATATACTCAAATTTAGATGTTTTCATGATATCATAACAGAATTTAAAGCAACACTTACATGATATCTGTGTCCATTATAAAACTCTATCAAAGCCTCACCAATTTTATTCTTCTCAAATCCATTTTTATTCTATGATGCTCCATTTCTACATTCTATTTTAGTGCTATGCTACCATTTTTCCTCTTGTCTACACCTCCTTCCTTATGACTCTTTTTATAGAAACATGACGTAGCTTTTTTTTGTTTTATTTTATTAATATATTACTATATGATTTTTCTCTATTTTTATTCCTTTTTATGACCTCCATTATTTTTATTATTTCCATGATTTTTTTGTATTTCTTAATGTTTTACTTTTCATGATTTTTCTTAATTATATATTTTCCCATATATATAATTTTATTACTTTTTATTGTAATCACTTTATGAGGAATTACACATTTTAAATTTCTAATTATTTAATAATAAATAATTACTTTAATAAATAATCCATCATAATGACTTAGTAATAATGTTACTATTGTAAGCCATTAACATTCTAAATCAGAAATAAATTTAGCAATAAATCACATGAAATTAATTTCATACTAGACATATACCATAGCTAACACACAACTAGTACGTATAAATATTTATCCAAATACAATAGCATGTAAAAACACACTATGCAAACTATTCCATTATTCATCTAATATGTGCTAGTTATTATGGTGTGTGTACGGTTCCAACCAACTTCTCTATCATCCTCTGACATTTACATCTTTGACACCCTCTTCGATGATGCTCTCCCTCTATCATGCTCAGAGGGATTAGTTCTCTTATGTCAACTTCACAACAAATAAGTAGTTAGATCATAAAATCATGATATATATTCATCATAAAATATAGCTAAAATAATAAATCAACATGTTCATAATGTAAATATATACACTACAGTGAATACATAGCAATATAGTCATATAACCTAAGAAATATTTTATTGTCCCATAACAACATATATCTCAAAGTTTAGTTAAAAATAGTTAAATCTAAATTTGTCAACTATAAATATTCAAAGATAATTAGATAGTTTACTTGGTGAGGAATTTGGATGTAACATCCTTACCTCCTAAATCTAGTCATCATCCTGATGATTCTTATTTATGTAGAAATTATGAATTAAAAATATTTTTTAGTATAAAAATAACATTGAGTATAGTATCAAATCAAATAAATAAATGTGAAATTCTCCTAAATAGCACTATCCTTAGAGTATTGGTCTCACAAAACCCATTACTGTGACATTTTTTAATTATGAAAATAAGGTTTGTGAGTGTCACTTATATTTAATGGTTCTATCAAGACCACCCCGAGGTCTAAAACAAGTAATAAAATCCTATATACTATAGGATTAATCACTTATGATATCTCAAAATGCCCCACATATCTCAATGAAATTTTTATTTACTTCTCAAAAAATATGATATCATCATAAAAGAAAACAAAACAAATAGCCAAGGAGAGGCCCATAGGACCTTCCAGCCCCTTTACACATTTCTAACCTAGAGAGTGTTTTTTTTAATTCCATAAAAAAATTTAGGGAACCTCGCGAGAATACTATGTATAATTTAATACCATCTCTACTCTTTGTAGCTTTTAATAATTATAACATGTTAATACTACTACTACTCTACGTATCTCTCCATAACTATATGGCAATGAATAAGAATTAGAAATACTACATTTCTAATGTATATAAAATTAAAGAATAAACATTCTATAAGATATATGCATATGGCCATATGATTGAATTTGATAAGTTCACCTATCAAATTTTAGATTTGACAAGTCTGTATATCAGATCCAAACTAACTACCAAATCAATATGAGAAAAAATAGAATGCAGTGCCATCTCTTAAAACTCATGTTCTTAGTTCACCACTCTTCCCTTAGGTCTCCATGACTTGATGATCTCTAAAATATGCACAATGTTTAATGAATCACAATTCCATACTAACAGATCATAGAAATCAATAAAATATGCTAAATAATTTCATATATATGAACATAAATATAATAAAAATCATATAATTATTTTTTAATTGTATTAAGTTGCCACTAGCCAAACATAACTAGTATCATATTTCACAACTTAACCTATCAATAATTAAGAGGAAATAATGTTCAAATTATCATAACATATAATGTCCAAGGATCACACCATTTTAGAACCTTATAAAGGAACAAGTGAGACAATTCCATCTTGCTTGATCGATTAGTTATATAATGAGTTAAAAGTTTATCTCAACCATTTAGACTTACAAGATGTTCCATACATCCTATACCTTACTTGTTGCTAGTGAAAGGTACATAAATATCTCTTCAAAATAACATTCTTCAAATAGAGAATAATATCAATCCAATCAAAGGCATATAGTAACATAATAATTATAATCAACTTATAATTATTAATTTAGAATTAATATATAATTCAAAGTTTTCCAATCCATGTGGTTGAAGTTCACAAGTGAAGATAATTTAGTGGACTAACATCTTAGTAATAAAATTATTAAATATCCTCATATGGTATGAAGAAAAACACCGTAACCCAAGTTACCAAAATCACTACATGTTTATTAAACTTATTATATTAGTATCATAATTTACTTCCAAAACCAAAAAGAAAATTCTAACCACATAGATACATCAATCCTTCCAATCCTATATGTTCTATCTTAAAAACAAGTATAATACACCATCCTATGAACTCAAGGGAATAAGGTTAAAATAATATTATAGAAACAAGTTTTCCATTTGAAGGGAAAACTAATTCAACATCAATAAAAATATCAATCTACTTCATGGTTTATAATGATGTCAAAAGAGAGTGAGTAAGTAACAACTCACCTCCATGATATCTAAGAGAGAGGACACCTCTTCCTAATCCACATAAACATAAGGGTGATAATTTAATAACTAACTCCTAATAGTAAAGAATTCTCAACCAAGACATCTACCCTTTACTACAAGAATACTCCCATTGAACTAGGTGGTAATAATCTAAAAATGGTCTTATAATATTTCTCACTCTAAGGATTAGTGTATATAACACACAAAGCTAATACAAGTATAATTAGGTGAGAAGCATCCCATACTTTTAAACACTCATAATAAAAACACAAATCACCAATGGCAAAGGTCACTTGATTAAAAGGTAAGAATGCAATCATTGTCAAGGTGTTCAACATAAATGACCAAAAATATTGTAGGAGTCTCTTGTTCACAAATAAATAACTATGTTATACACTCTCCTACTAAACATTAATTACAACCATCACCATTGAGACACTTGATAAACCAAGCTTTTAATGACTCTAAGAGGGTATGAATGATCCCAATGTACACACTCAATGTACCACAGACATTTAAATATTATTTTATTTGATAAATAAAAGCATATTAAAATGTTAATAGACTTATTAGGTCCTAGTGTTTGAGTCACATCTCTGATACCACATGTAACATCCCCAATAGGATTTACCTACAATTGCATTATTTTTTTAAAATAGCATATACATCTAATATATTATACTATGAAATCTAATTAAAAATTATATAAAAAATTTAAGTGTGATAACTGTAAACATCATAATACAAACATAGAAATAATTTCAAATATCTAGCCATCGATAGTATAAAATACAGCCACTACTATTAATCCATAGTAAATAGGCAATTATAACTCTTCACAATAAGGTTTCCAATAAAAAATAAAAAAATAATACAATGTACATAAAATACATGGTTCCTTAGAACATGATTTCCCTGAACTCTCTAGTATCTATGGTAATTTTAAGTGTTGTCTTCAAGCAAGTACTATTGTGGGGAGGAAGAGAATCATCTAAAAAAAATCACACCAACCATGGACGAATGATTATTTGCACTAATCCCATCAGGGAATGCCCCTCCATATATAAGTAGATAGTGATGGCACAAGAATTCATAAAGACAAGCTAGTCCCTGTGTGTTGTATGATTTTTAAAAATAAACATGAACTATATCATAGAAAATCTATTTTATTGTAATATATCACAAAAATATGTAAATCATACTCATGAAATGACAATGTCTTGCTAAAAATTTCTTTGGCCAAAGTTTTTAAGAATAATAAATAATAGCAATTAATAGATCAATCAAAATTTATACACACCACTTGATTGGATTGCTTTCATTTGATATTCTAATGCTTATAATCTAATGAAGTACATCTTATTCCTTACTTAGTATCAACAATCTAAGATTATTTAACATAATATAACTAATAGAATCATACAATTTACATCTTACTAGTAATCATATCACATAACATTCTAAGTATAGGAGTAATAAAAAAATATACATTTATTTCATCAAATGTATGAACGAAACTCACATTATTATCTATTTTATACTAGAAATAATGACTATAGTTTATACCATCTAGGTAAAATATATATTTAACTACATATTCTATTACCATAATTAATTTTCAAATATACTACACCTTATAATTACTCATATTATCATAGCCTAGTGTTCTAAGACATAACTACAAATTTATCATAATGAGTCATAATAAAGTAGTGTAAAATAATAGAAACCTAAGCTTCTATTCAAATAACTAGATATAATAATAAATTCTTAGTTCTCACATACACATAATATTCCATTCTAGCATCAGTTACATTCTTAATAGGGGTTGTATGCATGCATAAATAAAGTCCATACTTACTATCATAAAACATAATATTTAAATTAATAACCAAATCATATACATTTATTACATCAAACATATGAATGAGTTTTAGGTATATCAAATTTAATTTGTACTATTTGGCTATAACATGCATTTATAATGTAGTACTCTAAGACGTCTCATAATATCATAGTTCATTATTTATGAACATAACTACATAATTACACATAACTAAACATACAATTTCAAAAATCAAATGATGCATAGTCATAAATAATAATCAAGAATATAATTATATCACCTAGGTATACCTTATCTTTAAACAACATACTATTGTAACTTATAGGCACACATCACATTTCATATTATATGTTATCTATGTCTAAACACTTGTACATATTAACACTCTTATAATACATGCCACACATAAGTATTCAATACACACACACACACACACACACACACACACACACACACACACACACACACACACACACACATTCAATCACATGTTTTTCATGAAGATAAATAACTCATAACCAAGTTATACATCGTATGAACATAATTCAATTTATACTCTTCTAGGACACTGTTTTCATATGGATATACTTTTCTATCACATAGAATCCTATAACTTGTTTAACAATCCATTAAATATAGATATAAGCATATGACCCAATGCACTTATAAAATCTAAGTATATAAATACCTAAGTCCACGTATAGATATATATTTTACATGAATACCCTCATACATATTAATTATATTTCTACAATGTTTTACATAAAAGTATATACCAGAATATAAATATAGTTTGTAAAGTTCAACAGTCATTATAATTTATACCATTGACTTAATATGATCTCAAAAACCATTATAGTCATACATTTTGGTTAAAAAATTAGATTCTAACATCAGTAGATTGAATATATACATATTTTATTCTTTTCAAGTTAAATGGACATACAACACTCATATGTATATCTTAACATGACTTAGAATATATACCATCTAGGTATCACATCATACTGATTCATATTTGAATATATAATTGATTTATAACTTTGGATATGATCATACTACCATATCTATATACCTCTCTCCATTTTTTTAGGACTAGATCTTACATTAGCTAAATATATTTGTAATCCATTACTACACCATATGCCCAAATAAATTGTATATATAAGGATATTACCACATATTAGACATCTCATGAACATTAGAAATATTATTTTATTTAGCTAATGTAGGCATACTCAAATAGAGGGTAATCATATGATAATTTCATACTTTTCCCATAATAATACATGTAACACCATCATATTTAAAATTTTAACCATATAGTATTTTATGTTACATGACTTTCTACATTTTGGGAATACCCAGATTACTATAGTATAAAATACTAGTGTTTTATATCAAATCACCATACATGCATCTTTTACTTAGAACTAATGTTATTAGAACTCAAATTAACAAGTTATATTAATGAAAGTTAGAACTATTTAATAATATTAACAACATTATTTAGCTATACACAATAAATTTAAGCATATGAATCCATAGTATATGCCAATCAATATAGATATAGAAACTAAATAAACCTATAGATGAACATTTGAATCCATTGTATGTATAGCTAATTTTACTATCAAAATGTTTTGAATATTATATGTAGCTTTCACCTATCACTAATAGACATCTTAACAGTCAATGTGAGACTATTATATTGTCATCTTTATAAATTCATAGTTAATGAAGGTTATATGAATCCATATTATTAAAGTGAGCATATGAATCCATTGTATATGGTTATTATTATATTTTATGTGATCTATTTATGCCACTCAACATAGTATATATAGAAACTAATTAAAATAAGGTTTTCCATAGTAATATACCCATATAAATCATTATACTCACATAATTCATTGCTTAAATATTTACCAACTAAATACATCAAATTATATCTAGATATTGTAGGATGACATTGTTACATATTTAATACTGATAAGATATGTTAAATTAGATAATTTAGTGGAAAAATGAATATTTGACCTAGAACATACATTAATTTTAAAAAATAATTATGTGATTAAACACTAAAGAGATCCATTGTAACTATATATGTGACAACTAAATTAGGCATCTAAATTAAGCCTATAAATCATGCCAACACTAACATATATCCTTGACTAATGTCATTTCACCTTGAAATAGAGTTTTTGTGAATGGTAAAGCTATTTAATTTCATTTAATTTGGTCTAATCTAGATATTAATGTCCACAAGAGGCTAATAATGGCTTATGGCACTAAAAACATAATGCATAAATCTAGTACAATAAGGGAATACTAGAAACATCTCCAAAATATGCAAAAATAGAAAAAAAAAAAAATGAGAAGGAAAAATTATAGTACTTGAGGGCCCTATATCATCAAACAAGTCAAATGTGTGTTGTCTTACATATTTGTACCAAGTTGTCTAGGCATGTGGTCTCTTGAGATTGCTTAAGTCTATTACTTGAAAGTAAGACTGATATTCCTAGAATTGTTTGTGTGTGAAGACATCAATTTGAGTGTTCGTTGTCAAATTTAAAGTGTTTCATGAATAAATAAGGCTAAATGTTTTCAGTCCTCATACTAAATGAAGTTCCTTAAGGATACATGGGAATATCTAATAAGATAGTGGTATCTTCCATGAATCTCATAGTACATAGGGCACTTGACTACAAAATGCTCTTCAGTTTCAAGTTATATAAATTTTAATTGACATGTACATTCACACTGTGGGAGGTTATGATCATATAATATTCAAAATTAATGAGAGTAAAAGTGAATCCGAGCTAAGTGATCTATAAACATGATGGCAATGCCCTCTTCATGTATCTAGGAATTTTATTTCAAACCTTATGAAAGAAAACCCATATCACCATGTTTTTGGTTTTAAAGGATCTTTGGCATTACACCATGTAACTTTCAATTAATATTTATCTATCTCCTCCATATTACCTCTACTAAATTTGTATCTAGTGAGTTGAAGAATATTAATGGAAAACCCAAAAGGACGTAGTTTTTCTATATCAATATATAACCTATAGAGGAGAGTTGTAACTCTTATATATCAAAAATATTTACATCCTTATTTGGTGAGTTTTATACAAGATTGACGTGCCAATATTGGATACCTATTCTAACCAAAGAAATAATCTATGATGCATTGAAGCCTATGAAACATAGTGAGAACATCAAAAATTAATGAGATAAGGAGTGAAAATAACTCAATTTATACAATAATAATTGAGTGATCAACCTTTATTTTAGATCTAATGTTCTTTAATAACATGGAGGTGAAAATTGTTTCCATACATTTGAAATAAATTTGTCTCAATTATGGTCCCCAAACCTCACAACCATAAAATAATGTGTGAGTAACTAATGTATGGAAAAGTCAAATGTTTATCTATATATCTTGAAATTGGATCTTAAGACATTACCTTTTGAAATATGTCAAAACTAAATATCCTTTGTTAAGTCTTGCTTATATTGTAAGTACAAGGCTAAAAGGGAGTCCAGAGAAAACCACACCTAAGTAGGTGTAAGAGTGCACCACCACGACCTATTTTCCTTTATATGTCAAATTGATTGTAAATTTTATTTAATTGGTTACATTGAATGCCAAGAATTTTATCTTTACAATATTTAATTCAAGACCATTCTTATCATAAAAATTACTTAAATTGTGATGATGACTTCGAATACCTATAATTGAGAGAGAAAGCAAACAATATCATTCACAAAAAATAAAATAGAAAAGTAAATCCCAAAGAGGCTATAGCCATTCATTCCACCTAAATTTTATAGAGATAAGGTTCTCTAATTCATAAAAATAGAGTCCAACAATAGTAGGTTTGAGTGGATAACCTTTTTTCACACATATGGTACTATGAATGTTATATGCAATTCCCATTTTAGTATGAATATGCCAAAAGCATGCCTCATATTAAGTGATTACTCGGGTAATTTCTAAATCAAAAAGATATTAGTCTTTAATCATTTTAATCAAAAGATGTATTCATGCTATATCAAATGCTTTACATAGGTCTAAAAAATAAAAATATTCCGTCTATTTTTTAACATTTTATTCCTCAATGATGGAAGCAAGAATGAATATGTAACCACATTTTTTCAGTGATTCCTCCTAAATCTTGCCTAACCTTTTGTCTGAAGATATTTTGTTTATTCCCACTTGTAGATATAGTCATATAGAAATGTATCAAAAAATCTTAGCCAATGTATGCCCAATTATGATGATATGATAGTTCCCTAGTTGAAGACAATCTTAAAATTTGAAGATGAGATCAATAATATGGGATGTCCAAGTTGGGGAAGGACACAAGGTATAATAAAATTAAAAATATTAGGGATATGGATGGAAACAATAGTTGGGCTATGATGGTGGAATTTAACCTTTAAATTTTCCATATTTTGGTATTTATTTGACTTGAGTTTTAAAATGGCCTTAAGGACCATCTTTTCAGTAGAGAAATGACAATTATGTGGCCTAGGATTCACTTGTATGGAGGGTTGATTGGGATCATTATAAATAGAGGTGCCATGAATATATTATGTATGAGATTTTGTAATGTCATAAATAGATTATTTGGGTTAAAATAATCTCCATAATGACTTGGGATTGGATCAGATTTGGTGTAGGATAGCTCTTTATTAGTTATACAAGTACTGCCACTTTTATTCCTAAAAATAGTTTAGCATAATTTTAAGAAGAACTTGGCTTTAGAGTGGGTTTGGGTCAAATATGCTTAGTTAACTTCTCAAAAAAAATTAATCCATATTAGACCAAGAATTTTGAGGGTAATGACCATGGGCATTATGGGGTCTGGTAATATGAATGCAATGAGGGAAGGTATTAAGGGTCATTGTCATAATTCCTTAAGATAGATTTTTAGCTCTCCCAACTAGGTCTAAATTTTCATAAATTTCCATGAGGTTAGATTTAATAATATTCATGTAGTTTTCTTCATTGTTATATCAATAAATTATTGTACTTTCTTTTTTTGACATACTTGAATGTTATACATTTAGAATATTATTTCTCTAATTTTTTAAATTATTTTGCCTCCTAAAGATATATTTATCAACCTTGTACTTATTCACTTCTATATTCTTAACCTTTTATAACCTATCTTATCAATTTAGGGTTAAAAAAATATCTTCTTGCCTCTCAGTCTTGAAGGGCTTGGTTTGGGGTATTATTCTACCTAATCACTCATCCAAGATCATTGATGAGTACTCTATGGATGACACCTTCCTTACACTCAAAGAGTTATAACAAACATTTTTATAAATTTTGAAGTGTCTTTATATGTTTTTTTAATCCTTTGCGTCTAGTTTTTAATTTAGTAAGATAGTATTTTAGACAACACATGATGTCTAAGCCTAAGTGGCTTCTCCAATTCAAATAGAAATGGATTTCACAAGGAGAACAATTCAAGTTTTTTATCATTCCTTTTGTTGTTGATAGTTATCCTATTGAATTGTGGTAGTACATCATTAATAGAATGGAGAAGAAGGTTGAGTATTTGATTAAAAATGAAATATAAAAAGTCTTCCTTTATTTTTGCCTATATAGTTTTAAAACTCTAATATGGTTGTTCAACTAGGTAAGGTGGAAGTCCCTATCCATCATTCTCTTATTTAATTATTATTTCAAGAGGCCTTATCTAATATCTCTTTATTTGAGATTGATACTGTGTCAAATGTTTCATAGGGATTTGATAGAAATAATGAGGGAAGTCTTAACCCTCATTCTATTATTCTGACTAGACAAGAACCAAGGTCTATAAATATCAAAATCCTCTTGCCTTAAAGATATAAACAAGGAAAGGGGGAAATGGAGAAAAATTTAGATATAAGGAATAATGATAGAGAGGAGGATCTCACACACACACACACACACACACACACACACACACACACACACACACACACACACACACACACACACACACACACACACACACACACACACACACACACACACACACACACACACACATATGTGTATATACTTGTGTGTGTGTGGGCGGGGGTGGGGGGGGTGTCTAACCAAGGAAACCTTACTATACATCAATGTAAAATTCCAACAAATACATTGGAGTGGTAGGTGTTTCATAAGTCCAATCGTTGTGATTGTTTATGAATTATGATGATTTTTCCATTCAATCATATCATGTATATTAGAGTGTATATGTGTAATTTGACAGTTTGTGGATTGAGTTATATCTAATTACAATTTCTTGTTTAGTGCAATATTCTATGATCTGATTTTAATTTTGATTTTTTTAATGCCTCTGAGCTAAAGTTTTATAAAAGAGGGTTAAAAGTAGAGTTAGGTCCCATGTAAAATTTGTGCTTGGTGTAAGTTTTATGAAAGATTACCCGATGGTAAATAGGATGCTATAGGAAGATAGTTCCTACTACATTGCTGAGACATGTTTTGATTCCTCCGTATATTATTTTCTCAGTTGGTATGCCTACTTGTTTGTTTTTGGTAGAGGAATCCGATGTGAGCATAATTTTTTTCTCTCCTTTATATTATGTTCAAATATCATTAAAAACTATGACATTTTACCTAATAAAATAAAATCAATATATATTTTTATCTCTATGTGTGTGTGTGTGTGAGAGAGAGAGAGAGAGTATAAAATATAAAATAATATATATTATATATTAATATACATAATTTTAATTTATTCAATAATATTATGTATGTATATGTTTTTAATTGATATCATATACATATGTATGTATGTATATATGTGTGTATATATACAAATACATACATACATATACACACATAGATATATATGTATGTGTATGTGTGTGTGTATACATATATGCATACTATAATATTTCTCCATAATATAAAATTTTCATCCTTAAAATGGTGAAATGACAATATCATTTTATGGGTCATTGTCATAATTCCTTAGGATAGATTATTAGCTCTCCTAACTAGGTTTAAAGTTTCATAAATGTTCATGAGGTTGGATTTAATAATATTCATGTAGTTCTCTTCATTTTTATATCATTAAATTATTGTACTTTCTTTTTTTGACATATCTCAATGTTATACATTTAGAATATTATTTATCTAATTTTTTAAATTATTTTGCCTCCTATAGATATATTTATCAACCTTTTACTTATTCACTTCTATATTCTTAACCCTTTATAACCTATCTTATCAATCTAGGGTTAAAAAAATATCTTATTGCCTCTCAATCTTGAAGGGTTTGGATTGGGATATTATTATACCTAGTCACTCATCCAAGATCATTAATGGGTACTTTGTGGATGACACCTTCCTTAAACTCAAAGAGTAATAAAAAACATTTTTATAAAATTTGAAGTGTATTTATATTTTTTGTTTATCCTTTGGGTCTCGTTTTTAATTTAGTAAGATAGTTTATTAGACAACACATGATGTCTATGCCTAAGCGGCTTCTGCAATTTAAATGGAAATGGATTTCACAAGGAGAACAATTCAAGTTTTTTATCATTCCTTTTGCCTTTGACAGTTATCCTACTGAGTTTTGGTAGTAAATCATTAAGAGAATGGAGAAGAAGGTTGAGTATTTGATTAAAAATGAAGTATAAAAAAATCTTCCTTTTTTTTAAAATCTATTATGGTTGTTCAACTAGGTAAGCTGGAAGTCCCTATCCATCATGCTCTTACTTAATACAAGTAATAATGATAGAGAGGAGGATCACACACACACACACACACACACACACACACACACACACACACACACACACACACACACACATGTACATATATACCTATACCTACATATATACTATGGAGGTTATTTTTTAAATCTTATTTTGATTTTTAGGAAGTGAAATACTTGTTACATGCTTCAATGAAGTTATAGATAAATTATTAATAGTAGTTCAGAATTGTAGCATCCATGTTTTCTATAATGATTGTATAACATAGAATAAAAATGGTATAACCACATTAGTAATCCATGAAAAATATATTTTTTATGATAAAATAAATAATTACTCCTTACACTAATAGTGATGTGATAATCTCATTACATAGTTTTTTTCTTCCAAGATATTAAATATCTTCTCAATGAGGAAAGAAAATCAAAATTTTATATCATAGGTTTTGTTGGATATATTCTTATTATTTATATATATAGATTAAATATGGTTCTAAAACTACTAAAATAACCCTACATTTTTTAGACATGTCATTTTAAAGTGTCAAAATATCTGTTTGGATGGGGATAGAGGGCTCGAGAGAGGAGGAGGTGAGGTCATGGGAGAGGGATAGGGATGCAAACATTGAATACTTAGGGAATAACAATCCATTATTTTCATGATAAACTATCATTTCATCCTTTATATGAAACATTGGGTGGTTCTAGGGTTCAATGGAAGGCTTGCTAATGATGCCAACTAAAGTACCAAGTTCCATATTGCAACAAAAATCATATGAATAAAGGGATTAAAAATTTAACTTGGTTATTTATGGGAATTTATCTCAACCTTGGTGTTATTAATAAACAAATAAATGATAGTCTCAAGAAACTATTTATAATCATGAAGATAATGGATGTTATATAATGGACACATTTTATAAAATTACGTAGGCATTAGTAAATAAAACTCTAAAACAATAATTATATGGTTAGCTTGTTTTACCTTGATTTTCCACTTATGATGAGTTAAAAATGTAGATTAAAATAAGATCCTAAAACAAAATCACTTGGAATTATGTGAAGTGTAATGTTATCATCACTATGTATAACTTCCACTATACATCGAGACTTGAGCTCCAAGACCACATTCTTGAATCCTTTGAAGAAGAAAGATATTGACATGACTAAATTTGAGGACTTATATGGGATTCAAATGTTTCAAAATTTAATCTCATGTGATGAATGGTCCTCTTCCTTTTAATAGAAAATTCTAGTTGAATTTTAAATTCTATGTTCACAACCAATTAATTATTAAGAATATAAAGTTTTTTTAAAAAAATTATAATCAACTCTTTGTTATTATACCTCATATATATGGTATATACTTTTATTAAAAAGTGCAATTTTTTTTTTGATATTAAGTATCCTAGTATTAGATTTACTATCAGTATATAGACTTGAAAGAAGGTATTAACCCCTCATTATTTGAAAACACTAAAATCTAAAATAATTATATTATAAAAATAAAATTATATCATAAATATTGTATTAAATAAGAAATTGTAATTAGATATAAATCAAGCCACAAATTGTTATATTCCACACAAACACCTTTGATAAAAACAATATGATTGAATGGAAGAATTGTCACACTTAGTAGACAATCATAAGCATTGGACTTGTGTTACACCTACCACCCCAATGTATTTTTTAGCATTTAATCCTGATGCATGTTAAGGTTTCCCAAGATGCATGTATGCATGCATGCCCACACCCCCCCCCCCTCTCTCCACAAACACACACGTTATGAAGTCAGTAAACATGAAGTAAACAAAAGTATTCATGGAAAGATTAGTAAATCTTACTTGAAATTTAGATGTTTCAATCACAGAGAACCTTTTAAACTAAAAATTCTCCAATATTTCCAATTTTATTCCTTTTTTCATGAGGATTAAATTAAAATTCCTAGATACATGATGAGAACATTTCCATCATCTTTAATGACCACTTTAACTCAATTTCATTCTTTCTCTCATCAACTCTAAATAGATTCAAACCTCATATTTATGGGACCCTTATCTCTCAAGTAGTATGCAGCCATCTCATTAAATGCATTACAATATTTAATGACACATTCAATATCACGAGGCCTTATATTTTTAGGTAGCCTCATCATAGTCTTATTAAACCTTTTATTGAAGTCCTACACACAATCATTAGGGTTTTTCATTATGTTTTCAAACTTAGTAAGAAGGAACATAGGATCAATTCTATCACCATACTCAATTTTAAAAACATTCTTCATTTCTTCCCATGAATGTATGCATCGATGGGAAAGGATTTATAACCACTCATGACCATCTTATTCTAGCATGTGAAAAAATAACTTAAATGTGAACGTTCTCATGCTCAACCTCATAATCTTCAATGATAATTTGGAAATCCCTCAATGTTGATCCAGTCATTGCATTATTCCCTTGAAACTTATGGAGTCAATTTCTTACTTCATTCAGAACTTCATTGGGGTAACCCTCTATTTCATTAAAATTAATAGGTCTAAATATAGGAATCATCAATGTAGGACATTCATTCTCATCGTGATCTCTATGCCTCATGACTGGTTCAATGGTGGGCTCAAGATTAGATGATAAAGGGTTATGAGGTGTGAGTGAGGTGGACTTGGAGGATGAAACATAGGAGGAGATTTAGCTAGTTGAAAACATGTTGGGTATTAAATAGGACTAAAAGGCTCTATGTTATTAGGATCACTATGATAATCTTAAATCAATTTTGATAGTCTAGACAATCCTTTGTAGTAGAATTTTGTCCTTCAATATGTCTTAATATTTGTCTCCTTTTATCATGAAAACTTAACTCTAAGACAAGTTGCTTTGATGAGTCACATTTAAGGGAGGGACTCAGACCTTCCAACTTTGTAAATAAGAGAACACTCAAAACTAAATTTATTAAAGTGAGCATTGATCTTTCCAAAACTAGATACAATATTGAAGTCACCACTAGAAGAAAACTTATAGAATAGAAAAAATCATGAATAGGTAGTGATACATTTTTAAATCATAATTTACTGATGAGATATAAGAATAAAGATACTAAAAATTTTAGATTAATGTTCGAAAGATAAAATGACTTTAGAACATGAAAAAATTAACAACTCTTTACAAGAAATTATAGTAAATCAAGTTCTAATGATCTTTTCATAACTGACAATGGTGTCATTATAGTGTTGCATAGTTGATGTCCTAAAGTAAAAAATTTGTAGATCACCTCAGATAGATAAATTTAGAACCTAAACTAATAAAAATTCTCTGCAAGAGTCCTTGGCAACATAAGTGCCATGAATCATGTCCTTAATAATGATGCTAATGTAGTGTTGGTTCCCAATTGTACACCTCTTGCATGCAGCCTTACACACTTAAGAATATGGAAAACATAGATGATAAAACTGAATTATGTCATTATATCTAGGGAAGGGTTTATCATCTCGATGGAAAAATGTAGAAAATGACTGGAAGACACTAACATAGGGTCTGACTAGTTCCCTGCTATTCTAAATCTACCTGAAAAAAGGTGAGAGGACCTATGGGTTACCTTGCTCATAAGGAGGGATATTAAAATTCAATATCCAAGGGTATTATTGGTATAAACACAAATATAACTAGAGCATAACAAAATTTGCACATTTCACTTAGTAAGAATTATCACACAGATTAGGCAAATGCTCTTAGATTATACACAAGCTAATGAAGACAGATAGGAGGGTGATTGTAACCATTATTTCTAAAGAAAATTTTGATAAATAGGAGACAAATGAAAGATTACAATTCTAGGCTTCAAGGAGTAGTTATAGACACATTTTAGATATGCAATATTTATGCATTTTTAGGCAAATAATACTCAATATAATCAACATGTATTATTTGTAGGGTAGGATCTAGGTAGGATGAGTATGGTAGATATAAAAGTGGTTTGTGGTGGTTACTTTCAACATAGGGAACTCCTTATAAAAATGATGTTATTATTCATTACAATATGCAAAAGATTAAGTAATCAAGATAAATAAAACCATCAGGAATAATTTGCATTCATTGATGACAATGTAATGGAAACACTCAAATGACCTATATATCTCCAAATCATACAATGCAAGTGAAAAATCAGGAACCTTATCCTATCAATGCCATAAGTTCATGATGTCCTTAAAATACTATTAATAAAACAATCCCAAATCATAATTCATAAAGGAATTTACAACCTATATCCATGCCCAAAATGACTACCATTGAGTGACACAAAACTAGATAACCAATCAACAGACTATGAAGAATGTATTATTGCACTTTATTGACAAGATATAATAGCAATCATAGATGTTTTCATTAACTTTGAACTAGATAAATGTACATAATGTTCAAATTACATAACAATGATGGAAAACATGGTGGATTTATTCCAAAATAGGGGAGATATATACATTATGTGGCTTATTATAGTCAATATGATTTGGAATACCAAGCTCAATCCCAAATTAGCTTACACTCTTCTATATTTGGTTTATCAAGGTCTTCCACTTGGGGAGAGGCTTAAGCACATTATATTTCCTATCCCCAAGTGTCTAGCCTGATCTCAACTTGAAACCTTGAAGAAATGACTTTAGGCATGCCTAAGACCCAAAAAAGAATTAAAATATATTTATAGCTTATATCAGCCTTATCATGTCTATCCATTGAATTATAAATTTGTATTTTTTGGGGACAATGTTCAATGGCCTCCATGACTTGCATTCCTATTGAAAATTTACTATTTTAT
>JARHVA010004616.1:1135000-1145000 GCA_037957365.1 Torreya grandis | reverse complement strand
TGACTAAAAGACATTGATAGAGGTTATGGTTAGTTTCATGCTACTTTAAAATCTACCTAAACCAAGGTGAGAGGACTTATATGTTACCTTGCTCATAGGGAGGGATACTACAATTCAATTTCCAAGGGGATTATTGGCACAAACACAAATCTAACTATAGAATAACCAAATTTTCACACTCCACTTGGTAAGAGTTGTCACATAGATTGAGAAAATGCACTTAAATTAGACACAAGCTACTGAAGATAGATATGAGGGTGAATGTAACCTTCATTTCTAGAGAAACTTCTAACAAATAGGAGACAAATGGATTATTACAATACTAGGCTTCAAGGAGTAATTATAGACACATTTTAGATATGCAAGATTCATGCATTTTCAAGCAAATAATACTCAAGATAATCAACAACATGTATTATTTGTAGGGTAGGATCCAAGTAGGACGAGTAAGGTAGATATAAAAGTGGGTTGTGGTGTCTACTTTCAACATAAGAAACTCCTTATAATATCCATGTTATTATTCATTAAAATATGCAAAATATTAAGTAATAAAGCAAAATAAAACCATCAAGAATAATTTTCATTTATTGACACCAATCTAATGCAAACACTCAAATGACCTCTAGATCTCTAAAGCATACACTGGAAGTGAAAAATCGGGCACCTTATCCTATCAACTCCATAAGTTCATGATTTCCTTAAAATAATATTAATTAAACATTCCCAATTCATAATGCATAAAGGAATTTACAACCTAGATCCATGCCCAGAATGACTACCATTGACTGATATAAAACTAGATAACCAATCAACAGAGCATGAAGAATGTGTTAGTGCACTTTATTGACAAGATACAATAAAAATCACAAATGTTTTCATTAACTTTAAAAAAGATAAATATACATATTGTTTAGAATGCATAACAGTGGTAAAAAACATGGTGGATTTGTTTTGAAATAGGTGAGATATATACATTATGTTCTCAGAGTTTACTAATGGTTATACAACTGGAATCAACTTAGCAAAAGAGATAAAACACATAGCATATTTTTGAAGGTTGAAAAGTTTAAGCCCTAAAAATAAAAATCAACAGCCTAACAACAACCTTGTAAAGAGGATAGATCCTCTTTACTTATATAAGTCTCTCATCTAAAATATTTTGGGAATATACTCTATCTAGAAGATGACTTTGATCACATTCGAAAGCTCATGCTTTGCAAGGAAATCATTTTTGTAATTTCTTGTCCATGTAATGATAAATTTTGATGACAAACATTTGATCTCCTTGGATGGAAATTTGTTTCACTTGATCCTAAAGGAAAATATTCCCTTAGGAGGAAAACACACTCTTGTCTTCATGTGTAACTTCCTTGCCTTGCTCTCCAACTAATTATTTACCCAACTAGAAGTTTGTGAATGATGGATTCCCTCCTTCTGTAATTCAAAGGATGCCCATGGCTTTGTCATGATGGCATCAGAATGCTCTAAATATGATTGAGGAATCCTATTGGGATCCATGGCCATTTTAAAAATATGCTTCCAATGGCCCACTTTGGTCTCAAAACACCTGCAATAATTTTCTCATCCATGGAGTTCTTTGACATTAGCCAAATATTGCATATGACACTTAGCCAAATTGAGGTCACTGCCAAATTTTTATTTTCACTTTTACCACCAAACGTAATAGTGACAAGTGATTTTTTAATTTATTTTGCCTTATACAAGACTTTGTGCTCAACTTTTAATTTTCCACCTTTTGACCTGACATGATTTTGGGTACCAAGTGCAACTTTGCAAGTTTTCTTGAATTTTGGAAGTCTGCTACACATTTACAAATTGTAAATTGTAAATTTGTAATTTGATGTTGTAGTTTTGTTGGCTTTGTCTTGGTGTGTATGTGGTGGGTCCATGAAGTTGGAATGCACATTACAATTTTCAATTGCAAATGAATATCTCATCTTCACTAAAAACTTCTACCATGGACCTTTTGACTTTCCATTTTGAGTTGATCGGTGGGTGGCAGACATTTTATTTCCATTTGCAAATTGAAAAGTAATATTTTTCTTATAAATCTCCATGTACTTTGGAGTCACATTTGTAATGTCCATCTTCAATAGTGATAACCTCAATTACCCTGAAAATTTCCTCTGCGAATTCCTTGATAGAACCAATGCATTCACCTATGTTTTTATATGACTTAGAAAAATAGATTCCTCTCAAATTCACACCATTCTCTACTTCAGCGTTCCTTTGTGCATTTTCCAAAGAGGTAGTCCTATACTCTAAATCAAACACTTTCATACATGAAGACAAGATATTTCTGGCCAATGATATGCCTTGAATATATCTATCATTGCTTGCATGTAAAGGATCTTCCCTATAATCAATGTGATATTTCTTTAAGTACTCAAATGTTACCACTGCTTCCATATAAATTTTATAAATTCCATGAAAAGAACCTCACTCAGAACATTCATCTTCGGAGTCATGAATCATCAATTATGATGACTAATCCAGAAAATTCTTTTGTTCTATCAGACCAAAGTAACTAAGAAGTATTGCATTCATTACCAATACCCTAATCAGCAGCATCAGTGGTACTAATAGCTTCTAACTGGGACTCTGATGAGGATAAAACTCTCCTTTCTTCCTTACAATATTGAATATATTTCAATATTTTTTTAAATTTATATTTCTACCTTATCAATCTGTGGGCCATGTTGAACTTATGCCTTAAACGAATCCCTTAGCACTTGTTTTTTAACTCTTTCTAATGCTTTCTTCTCATATTTTTTACTTTTATTTTGATGAGCTATCCTTTGCCATATAAAACTTTGTGAAAAACAAATTCTTCTAAAGGCACGTATTCTTCTGCCAGAGATAGCAGATCAGGTTCCACGAGAGAGATCACAATGCGAATTTTTCTTGCAAGTGATATTTTTGAGCCTCCATGCCATTTTCCATCCGATTGTTTGCTAGCCTTGGGCTTTCTTCTTGATAAATTTATCAATAAAAGCTCCCAATGATAGATTTCTAAGAGGATCGCCATTATAGACAATATTTGTGACCAAACGAAGTGTTGGAGCTATTGTTGCAACCGATGGGTGGACATGAGATGTCAAAGTTATGACTTCCCACCAACAGGCACGATCTGTATTGCACTAAGCAGGCTCCCACATGCGAGGATCATAGTATCCAGGTGTAGGTTAAGTGTCTGTTTTGCCTTTCGAGCTACTGAAAACAAGCTAGGAAACAGCTGCGAAGAAGCCCGTTCACACACACTCTAACTGGTAATTTTGAACACATTTCGTGTAGAAAATCACACTCCCATCCTTGGAAAACACGAGGCCCGGGTTTTTATACTTTTGACAGATGTTGTCTGTGGGCTTGGGAGATTCCGCTGCATTTTGCAGTTTCCAACTATAATTTTGTAATATGAACTTGTACTTCCACCAAGAATCCCCGCATGCTTTTCCTTTGCTGGCTTACAGTTTTCAGAGATTGAGTTGTAAAATTCAACATTGCGATTTAAACCTTGCCTTTTGCCTTTGTTTCTCCGCTGGACATCTCCGTCGGGTCCCACACTTTCCTTTTACTGTGGGTGGCAAACATCTGAATGGAATTTGTAAATTACATACTTGCAAATGGAGCTGAAACTTCGCCGTCATTTCACTCTGTTGAGGACATATTATATAGGGCTCCACGTGGATTTTAGACACATTGGCGTGGGCTTGTCATTTAAACTAACGCTTCCTTGATAACTTCGCTATGTAGGCTACGGAAACACCCGTGTGGACTTCCATTTGCACAACAAATTTTCATAAATGAATTGCGTTGGAGCATTAAAATCCCCGCTAGAGCTTCTGCGTGGACTTTTGAGAATTTCATGCACTTTACATGTCCGTGAGTTTCGGGATTTGTCTTTCATGTTACAATTTTCAATTTTAAAAAGTTGCATCTTCCTTTAAAAATTCTGCTGACCTCTTTTCATTCAAAACATTCACTTACCCTTTTTAAATTTTCACATGGGCTTCGATACTTCCCTGTGGGTGGCTGAGATTTGAATACCATTTGCAATTTACAAGTTTAAAGCTGCAATTTGACTTTGTACTTCTGCCCAAAAGTTTCGCGGACTTTCACATCACCTTTTACAATTTTCACTTGGATTTAGTATTTTTTGAAATATTTAGTCATTTTTTTAATTTATTTTGCCTAAATTTTTATGATAGACCTTAAAACCAAAACTTATTATAGAACATGAAAATGTTAAATGTTAGCTGAAACTAATGATTATAGGTTCTTCACAACTTGATTGCGGAAGCGAGATTTTTATCACCACAGCGGGCACTTCCAAATGGGGGCAACATTTAAATTCACAAGCACTCATTCTTTAGGGAATAGGGCAAATTTATTTTAAGAAGATTTGGGCACTAACAACATCAATAAAATAAGAATGTCTATAATATAATATATCTAGTTTCAAGGGAAGGAGAAAACACATACCATCTTGAGTTACAAGTGGGTAGTCTGAGGCACTAGGATCTATAAACCAAACCCATTTAACACATTTTTTAAAAATAATTCTACCATATGGAGGGTGTTGGCAACCATTGTAGGACCTCTGTAGGTAGTCTAGTTAGCCGTAGCAATCATGTGAACATTGTCCACCTCTTTAAAAATGAGATATAGCTTGACATAAGAGGCAACTTCAAACCTCTCTTTAGGTTCTGCCTCAAGGTCCAAATGCACCACATATTGGTTCAATGGATGTTTCAATGCCTACAATGTCCTCTTCAATTCCCCTCCATCCCCTTTTTAGCCATAAATCAAATAAGCCAGCCTTGGAGGATGAGGAAGAGTTGATACTATTACTAGATTGGGTATCCTGGATTCCATAAAAATAAGCCTTCTAGCCTCATTGCCCATTCCATTAAAAAGCAATAGAAGTAGGTATACACCACTATTTGAGTTTAAAATCATTATAATTTTGTCCCATCCACAATATCTTTTGATAGGAGAGTCAAATATCATCCCATCCCTATTCACATTTATATGAGTGCATACATGCATAAAAATGGGTGCCAACACCTGTAGAAAAAAATGGTGATGTTTCACTCCAAACTGTTTGCACTAAATGTGCACCATTTGCATCATTATGGGCCTCAAATATTTTCACAAAAATGTATTACCATTAATAAAAACAAATAGCATTAAATCCAAAATGACCTATTAACCTTTGATAAAATATTAGTCAAATGTGATGAGTTTTAAAACAACATTAAGACTGCATCATGCTTAGTTATCGGTATACCAAAAAGGGGATTCAGCAATGATGGAAGATAAAAAATAGCAATTATATCACTCTATATTCATGTTAAAAGATACAAAAACATTTGGAATATAACATAAGTTATATCATATTATTATATTCACAATAATGATTGTCTGTTAAGTTGAATACATGTACAATATTGAAACAAACAAAGCATATACAATAAGCATAAATGGTAGGCTACATAGGTAATTTTACACTCAATGAACTCCATGCAAATAAGATTTCAGCTCAACTCACTAGTGCAATTTACTTGTCCCATAAAATAATGTTCTCCTTACAAGTGTAACAACCAAAATACAAAGGGTAATTCTCCACTATATCTAATATTTTTAAACAACTATTTTTTAATTTTGAACATCACATTGATAGGTTATATTTTTTTTGTCCATCCTTAAATGGTTGAAAATATAATTTGACTATATTTTATGGTTACATACCTAAAAAATGTTTAAATGGTTGTGAAATTTAACCCTTAAGTGTGATTTTTTGGTCCATGTGTGGACCCTATGAAAATGATTTAATAAACTTAATGTTAGATATAGAAATGTGTGTAGGAAGACTTGCCCACATGTCAACAAAAGTATTCAAATCTCATCTATAGGATCCAAGATGATTGAGCATGGAGTGAATGAATGAATGATTTTAATTATGTCCAAGAGACCAAACAGTTTAATGGACCAACAACCAGAACATCAAGAAATTCCTAGGTTCTTTTCGATATCAAATCTTCTACTATGAAACTTGATCAATAAACAAGCTATATTGTGAAGCCTAGAAACCTCAAAAATATCACTTAGGATGCCTACTTTAAAAATATTTTCATATGTACTCTAAATAGCTACATACATAGTGTATTTAATGATGAATGTCATTTAGTTTCAACCACCCATTTGCTACAAAAAATTGAAGTTTTTTCTTCCCATCCTTCCTTAGGGACTATCCATCTACTAGTTTTGTACATAAGATGATGTAACCTACTCCTCAGTTGAGCCATTAAAATCCTAGCCTTGCCCTTAAGATTAGACTACATATCAGCCTTCTTACCATGTTCCTACATGGGATTGAATCTTTGATGTAGTGTGCTTTTTTATGACCAATTCAGTTTGTCCACATGACAATCCAATTTTTTTTAATAGGAAATTATTTATTTCCTTGTTAATGTTAGGAAATTCTTATAAATTAATGTCCCACTTGACCATCCACTTATTGTTCTACTTCATCCATGTCTTCTTCCTTCGATCTAGTTTCTCCTCTATGACCATTTTGTATTAGTGATGATTATCCATGTTTTCAGCCTCTTTTAAGTAGCTTAGCAACCTGATCAATGTTGAAGCATCCATTGGAAACATTTTGTATTTGGATAAAAGGATCTCATAGGGGACCACCATTTTAAATTTGAATCTACTAGTGATTAGGTGTTTTTGAATTCTTTCTAATTGTTTCCACTTATAATTTGACATGCTACTACCCCTAACCTCACAACCCTAGAGGATAATCAGCTTGACTAGCGAACCAAAAATGTTTTTTCTGTTTTGCAAATGCATAATTCATCTTTCCTACATTTGTTCTAAATAAGGTAATATGTTCCCCATCCACATTGGATTATTTTCTATTTACATGTCTCTCAACTAAGTCTGTTGTGAAATGCAATTCCTAAGTGTTTGTACTCCTACACTATCTCTAACCGGCTCCCTTGAAAAATAAAATTAACCTACTAATTTTTCATTTTTAGTGAAAAAATCATGACTTTGGTCTTGCTAATATTCACTTGCATCATGATTTAATGGTAAAATAACTCTAAGGCTTTCAAATTTTAGAAAAAATAATTAGTTATTTTTATAATTAGAATAAGATCATTTGCACTCAAAGTAACTTTACCACATGACTTGTTATTTTTATACTCCCCCCATTGGTTTTGTTTAACCAATATTCAAGTTTGTCAATATATCAACCAAAAAGAGAGAGGGATAGAGGAGGACCTTATTTGACTTGGATGTCACTATCAAAACATTAAAACATACCCTCTCTAGTTATAATTTTTTCCATCTCTGACTCATAAAACTTATGTACTACTACTCTATACTCATTAGGAACACTAGGTTATTGTATGTTATTCCATAGTTTATCCCTAGGAACCATGTCAAAATCTTTCTTAAAAATCAATGAACCAACAAAAGGCTTCCTCTATTTAAGTGTCCCGAACATTTTTAATGAGGTGCCTAAGGGTTGTGTAGTGATCAATGGTAGAGTGTCTTGGTCTAAATCCTACCTATCCTTTTTCTCTTTCTCATTATTTTTCATTCCAACTACTAATTATGCACTCTATCATGATCTCAAAAAGTTTTTCAAGAAGAGGTTTGATCATGATGGTGTGATAATTGGAAGGATTATTGATATCCTCACTTTTGAATAGAGGGATAATGACACTAATTGTCAGTTCTACTAGAAAACCACACGCTGTGATGTTATTAAAGATTCTTTTGATGTGTGGAGTAAGAGGCTCAACCCCCCACTTTGAAAATTATTCTTCAAACCCATAAATATTTTGCACTTTACCACATGCTAACTTCATTATACCTTGCTTAATATCTTCCACTGTGAAGAGATCGATTGGAGAGTTAATAATGTGAGGGTACCCTTTCTCTTGTTGTTGTTCATAAAGAAGATTAAAAAATGTAACCATTATATTTGAAAATTATTCTTGAAACCCATAAATATATTACACTTTACCACATGCTAACTTCATTATACCTTGCTTAATATCTTCCACTTTGAAGAGATCGATTGGAGAGTAAATTATGGGAGGGTACCCTTTCTCTTATTGTTGTTCATAAAGAAGACTCATAAAGAAGAGGGTAATTTTGTTTTCTATTTTGTTGTTGTGCTCTCTAAAATCCTTTGGGATTGTACTTACCTAAGGAAATTAACTCTTTCCTCATTTATATCACACACATCTCTTTTTTGGATTTTACCAGAATTTCATACTTTTTCTTGATTTCTTTGTCTATCTCATTCTTTTTGATGGATATTTTTACTACCTTGCACTCTTCATCATACCAAAGATTAGTTGAATAAGTATTTATACTCCCTTATTAGACCGGGATCTCTTGAAAACATTTAATGTTTTATATATTATAAGGATCAACATCTTGATACAAACATATTCACCAGAATCATCATTTTCCCTTTCAGTTACATTATTTTTTATGATCTGATGGTGTTGTTCAAGGACAACAATGAAGAGCTATTGAGTCTCTTGATTCATGAGGATCTTCCCTTTTAGGTGAGCTTTCCTCTAAGTGTGATGGCCTCGCTCTTCCTATTGCATGTTTTTGTGAATGCCAAGCTTAATAAGGAGGGGCATATGATCAAATTATGTTCAATAGGACAATATCCAATATTGAAATCCAACAACTTGGGCATAGATCTCTGAGAACAAATTACATAGTCCACCACTTTTTTACCATTTTTTGTTTTAAAAGTGATACCACCTGACCATGTAAAATCTCTCATAATATTACAAATAGCCATTCCATATAATCTATAGAGACCAAGAAACTCCCCTTTAAAATGTGTCACAATACCATTCCCATGATGGGATGTCCTTTCCTAAACTCGTCCCTACTTTCATCAATCCAAAAAATATTTTTATCCCCTCCTTCTTCACTATCTAATTACAAACACTGATTGATTTTGTCCTAGCATTAAAATCCCCAATTAAAACTATTTCTCTTGAGGTGCTAAAAATATAAATGTCTTTAATTATAGCTGCATAGGTATCTTTGTAATCCATATTTCTCTTCTAGTAGAATTTTGAAAAAAATTCTACAAATTAATAAACAACCAACTTGATTTTTACTTCTGTATAGGTTACTTTCATCCATGTGAATTATTTAATTAGATCCTCTTTTTCTACTTTTAATTTTTTTCCACATTTTTATCTTATTAACATTGTAACCCCCCCATTCCCTTTAACTAGTTTAGTCCCTTCATTCCAAACTAAGATTTTGTTGTATCCTTCAATGTCTTTGACTTTGCATCTTTAATATTCATGATTTTTTGGAAGAATAATAATGTTTTCCACCTCTGTTATGGGCCCTAACACTGGTCCTCTTCTCCAAGGGTAACCTCTGCAATTCCAACATAGCATGTGTAGATACCCCTGTGGGGCCTTGAGTTCCTATTTCTTGTGTGATAGTTGCTCATTGATTTCAGATTTCCCATTTTTCATCCATGGAAATTTTATTGAATCTCTTGTTGTTTTCACATTCTTGCACTTCTTTTGTTCTTCTTGTTGGGTAAATGTCAAATCTTCATATAAGTATATATGAATGCCTCTAAGCAATCCTTTATTCCTTAGGATCACATTCTTATCTTTCATGTTTCTCAAGGAAACTCTTACATATCTATTCCTTCCTTATTTTATTTTATTTCTAATCCTATTAGTTTGTTGAATATAATTTTTCTAGTTTAGTTTGTCATGGAGGAAGTCTCTTACAAGAATATTCATTCTCTCCTTCACTCCAAAGTCCTTTAAACCTTTGATGATGAAATTTATAACCTTGCCATGTTTATCATTTTCTTATTTTATTTGTCTCTAAATTTGTTTCTAAATGATTTTTTTTTTTGGTTTCCGTACATTTGATGGTTCATTTACAACTTGTG
>JARHVA010004616.1:1065000-1125000 GCA_037957365.1 Torreya grandis | reverse complement strand
TCATGGTACAGTCTGTAGAATATCATTGGAGCCCTGATTCATGATGGTCAACTTTATAAATCATCAATGGATCATTGTGAAGTTCATGGCTAGCGCATTGTAATTGGGCAATTGAAGAATTGAAAATTGCCAACAAGAAGTACCTTGACAATCACATAATACTTTGTAATCTCTGGTTGCAAGTCTACAAAGGGAGATTCACCCTCAAGAGCTAAAACATACTTCGAGTATTATGGGAGAATGTAACAAGTAACAATGAACAACTTTTGCAAAGGAGGTCTTCTTTCTAGTGATATCCACAGAAATTGTGTAAATTTGTAAGATCCTTCAAATTGGATAGAGGATTGGAGGCCATCTATATAAAAGTAAGCTACTCCCTAGAGCCTTTTGCTCCATGTGGAAGCTTAGATCTATGTACAACAATCCATGAGTATCATGTATATGAAGAGAGTGGATTCTCCTTAATTTCATAGGTTCCATGAAAAAAATGATATCTGAATGAACAATCACATATTTAAAAAAACATGGGACAAAAAAAAAGAGAACCATTATAATTCCAAATTACAGTTAAAATTAAAATTATAAATTAAAACTCGCAACTCTAACATCATATAAAAATGAACCAAATTTTAATCCACCAATTAAAAAAGAGAATCCTTAATCCAAACTCTGCCATACAAAACACAAACCACTTTTCTTGTTTTATAACTTCCAACGCTTTCTTTCTTTTTTCTTTGACCGCTTCTATTTATTGTGAAATCTAAATGATGTGCATAGAGTCTTGTACTACGTTAACAGAAGCCGCAACAAGACAAACCTGTCCACGCACACAAAGGGCCCCTCCACTTGGCTTGTCAAAAGCGAAACCCCAATTTGCCCAGAGACCTAGTTCAAGCTTTTTAACAAAGTGATGGCCGTAAGCGGTAGCTTTGGAAGATAGGGACGATTGTAATGACTTCATTAACTCATTTCACCTGTTGCCCTAACAATCGACGTCATATACAATCTTCATCTTCACATCTGTGTGTCACTGTTACAACCTGGATGTGTCGTCCTTTCAAGAGCAACAGGTTATAAATAACAGTCGGAATTGAGGCAGAAACGTAGGTTCGATAATCTCAAGATCTCGCCATCTTCCTAGATCAGGAGTCAGTTCGTGGCTTCTCAGCCAAAATTTCGCATTGGAACTTATCAGCAACAATTTCATTCTACCCAGAACGGCGTTTCACTTGATTAATAATACTTCTGTATTCACTGAATTTCTGTGGTACAGATCTGGGTAAGGCGCAGTATACAGGTGGTTCATGTCTTGTAAGCGTGTCAGTGATCTTCCGAATGTTTCAGTATCACGTCGCTACTTTAAAGAAGAATTATTCCACTTTTGATCGATTTCACCCTCTCGGCTTTTTCCACTCAGCAGTCCAAGTGTGTCATGTTTTCTTACCGTTTGAGAACTTCCTCTTATTGGACCGTTGAACTCCAATTATCTTATGAAAATTCAGGGGTTAAAACCGGTTTTCCTTTTTGAAGTTGGGCGAGATGACTAGCAGTTGATCCAAAGGTATAAGTTACATCGAGGTTTTGACTTGATATGTTGGTGAAGGGAGATTTATAAGGTGAGTGTATATTAAAGAGAATATTTTTGCAATCCACAAAAATTAGTGAAGCAGGATCCAGATCTAAAAGTTTTCATATAGTTTTTTTCAAAATATAAATTAGTAGTTATATTTGACTTGAAACTCATGATTGTTAATCTCATTTCATCCTCTATTCATACAATATTAAGTAACAATACTTGGATATTTCTAAGAGAAGATGAGTTAATATGTTCCTTCATACAACATGGCAATGCGTTCTTCTAAGAGGAGACACTTTTTTTCATAGTGACTTTGAGCAATGGTAATGTATTGGGGAAGGGTAAAGACATACAAATTATGAAAATGATGAAAGATTTGAAGATGAAAGGCAATGATGGTGAGAGGTAATGACAAGTATTTTAGGGGATGGACTCTAAAAATCCTTACTTGATACACATGTAAAGTTCGGTGACATGTCACACATGTCAATGTAATTTGTAACTCCCATGAAACTATTTCAAGTGACCTAATATACGATTGGAACAAATGTTGTATATATGAAAGCATGTCCCTTTGAATTATTTTGTCAACCATAGTATCATGGCAAACATATGTTGAAGAGTATTTCATTAGACAACGAAATTTGAGAAGTTTTGTCAAATCCTTTTTGTGCACATTATTTATGATTATACCACAAAGAATGTGTCTATATTTTAATAAGTGATGTATATATCATTATAATATAAAAATATATATTATTATATAATATTAACATACACCTACATATATATACAATTATAATATTTTTTATATTAATAATATATATATATATATATATATATATTGTGTGTGTGTGTGTGTAAGATTTAATTTTATATTAATTAAACAAATGCACATTGTAACCAGACTCAGTTTTTAAAAATGTAGTTTTAAACAAAAGTACATGGGTAAGGAATTAAATATCTCATAAAATTTGGTGACAAATAAGAATCTTGTATGCCTTTGGAAAAGTACCCTATTTCAAGACATTGGGATCCATATTGAAAACTGCACCTTGCGAATGAATTAAGTACGGTTTCAACCATGAGTTAAATTTGATGGTCACTTTTATTTTTTAAGAAATTTTTTTGTGACAATTTTTAAATTAATATCACTTTGTACATATCATTCATTTCTCATTTTTAATTTGTATACAAATACAATTTTTTTTAATAAATAAAATGATATAACAATATAGATATTAATGGTATAAATTAAATTTTATTCTATTTTAAGTATGCATAAATATATATAGGAAATACTATAACTTGTCATAATATTTCATCACCAAAAAGTTCCATGCAATCCAAAAAAAAAGTCATTCACAAAAAGGAAGCATAATGAGTTTTACACCGCTAATTAGTATTAACTTTTAAACCCAAGGAAACTGATTTAATATCAAATATTGATCCATGAATCCCATTTCCACACTTGAAACATCTCAAATATTTCATTACTCCTAGATGAACTTCTCATGCAATCGTGAAAGTACTTGCAAAAAAAAACCATGTGACTTAAAATAATTGAGAATATTTCAATTGTATCCTTATGTTTCAAATGTAATAACTACAAAGGGAAACCAATTATTCAAATTGAATATATCTCGATCAATTATATAGCTCAACAAAATAACCTACAAGTTATTAAAATGCATAGTCCACACCTTAAGAAAACTACTTACACCCAACTGAAATCACAAATACAAGAAATCATAGCTCAAGCATTTTAAAAAGTTGTGTACAACCATCAATAGGCCTTTAGATAATCACATTCATATCCTCAAACATATAAATGATTTTACCTAGACCAAAATGAAATGCCCAAGCACACTTAAAAAAAAAATCATCCAAAAGACCTGTAAATTCAGCCAAGAGAAAATCCTCAAAAATAAAATCAAAGATCATAGCTCCCAAATCAATATGAACAACATAATAAACAACACCAAGATGTAAAATTTTCAATGGAATTTCAATGAAGGGGAAGTTGGATAAATCCAATGATTTCATACCATACCACTTCAATTTATAAATGTGGAGTCCAGCATATTAAAATACTACATACAATGAACAAGAAAACTCTAAAACAAGGAAAAAGACAACTTGATATGCATTCCAAATGGTTACACATAGCCAACACATAATCTAATTGAATAAAAGTATATTCAAGAGTTAAATTGACTATAATAACCTCAAATAATTCGAGGGTAGTCAACATCATCTTACAAATCAATAAAAACATAACTTGAAGATAAAATCGACATAGTTGGGTTTCGTTTATACACCTAATCTTCACAAAGACTATGAATTAGAAACCCTAGGGTACCCAACAAAAACCACATTCATCTCATGCCATGCCCATCAAGGTAAAATAAAACAATAGAGATACACAAAATCAATAATTCCATTAAAATCTAAGAAATATAACACAATTAAATACCAATTAAAATCAAATCCATGATTTAATGTAAACCCATACCAGTCCTTATAACTTGCATCACCAATTTAGAGTTAAATAAAACAAAATAAGCATTCCATTATACGCTACTCAAACATAGCTCAATATTTCCAACAAAACATTAAACACAAACCTTACTCTCATTCCTTAAAATGGAACCAATAATTCATTGCTGGCAAGGACGACAAGGGATGAACAAAAACCAAGAGAGCACAATTTTAAAACCAAAACCCATGATGCCAAATGGAGAAAAAAAATTCAATGCATTGTAGGTCTATTTTTATAAAACTCGATAACTCAAAAACAACCTTTAGCAAACACATAGGAAAATAAATTGCATTCAAAACATAATCACTTCCTTGTAAACTTGTAAGTTACTATGGAGGAAAGAGTGGTTCTCTAATACCTTGTTGCATTCTTTTTTATCTACCTTTAAACACTAGAGAATAAGTTAGTTTCTTTTCCATTTTCCCCCATCGTGGGCTGTAACCTTGCTCACCAAGCTCCAAAAGCTACCTAGCTCAACCATCTCCAAGCTTCCTCCTTGAGCTCCTCCAAAATTGGTAGTTCCCTTGGGATGAATTAAGCTAAGACCAAAATCCTTGAAAATACACTAGGTTGGAGAATAACTTTATGGTGGAATTTTACATAATGAATCATCATGGCAAAAAATACTAATAACTATCATTACCTTGAAGAGATTGTGTTGATCTAGAGTATTAATGGAGAAATTAGTTTCCAAATTGAATATCTCCACCTCTATTCATGATTCCCAATTTCCCATTTGCTTGAGCTGACATGTGTGATTTCCATTATCCATATATTCATATTTTTATACACAATTTTTTTTTAAATGGTAGGCTTTTTATTTTGAACATCTTATTCATAGTTTCCTATATTTGTTTGTGCAAAAAAATTGTCTAAATGGATATCAAATTTAACCCCTGGTTTTGATGAAAAATGTGGAGACACTTCACCATACAAAATTTTGGAATGGTGTAGCTTTAAAAACCACCTCCTCGATGGAACTTAACTCCTCCCTCTCTCCTTCAACATCAAGATCAAATAAATTATACATTAATGATGCAAACTCTTTAATTAAGGTTTTTATCCTCCTTTATACCCTTCACATAGACAACAATGGGAACTTGTTTTCTCCCAATACTGATAATAGCGTAGACACTCTCTTTCATCGAGCTATAGACAATGGGGAAAGCAAACTCTTAGTTAATCTATGTAATTTGTTTCTAGATCACTTCTTATTCAATATTTTTAAAAGGGAACTTGGATTCATATTCAACCCCAATTAAATTCTTACAAAAGTGTTTTTAATAGATATTATAAATGTATTGAAGGTCTTCCTTATTGAGTCAGTTGAGCAGGTGAGAGAGGATTGGGTCATGGATTTAAGGAAAGCCAAACCCTCAAACTAAAAATTCTCTATAAATAATTGGATTGCCTTGAATAATCTCAATTCAAATGATAATATTATTATATTTTTGAAAAGTTTGAGGATCATTTGCTAATACTAAGGTGTTGAAAATGTATATAAATGTGATTTTTGGTTAATATTGGTATATTTTAAAGTTATCTAACTTAAAAATACATTCCACACACCTTAAAAATATATTTTATCAGTTATATAAATGTTACACATGTCATATGAATTATAAAAAGTCATATTCTTGATTTTCAACACTTGTTTGAGGAGTTAGAGGAAGTTTTATGAACTCTTGAAGTCACTTGAAAGTGAGAAAAACTTTAGAACATCATTTAATATTATAAATATTAGGAAAAAGAATTTTAATAATTTTATAGTTCCAAAATTATAGATTTTTCCTTCTATCTCTCATCATCCCCTTTACAAGCTAGTTAAGGCCAACTTCAAGAAAATGGTATAGTCAGTACAGTTTGAGATAAAGGATAAAGTTTTGGAAACTTTTTTAGACCCCTATGGGATTATAATTAATGGAATTCGTACTTTGATTGTTTCTCTTATATTTATTAACAATTGCGAAGAGCCCATACTACTTTTCAAGTGCTTAAAACCCCATAGGCTAAATTTGACATAAATATAGTGCAAGTGTAGATGAGTTGGATGATTGAAAATAGTTGGAATGAGTTATAATATGTATATAGATTCTTCAAACTCATTCACCTATATTTTTGGCAAGTAATTTCTCTTTTGTTCATTATCTGCAAGTGACTATTCATGTTTCTATGTTTCTAAGTTTTTTAGGTAGTTAAATGTGTTTAAGTAACTATTATGGTCTTATAATCTCTCCAAAATCAATTCATGATCTTATTGATCACCTAAGTATTCCATACAAGTCACAACCATGGTTAACTTTATTCTATCTTGGATTGTGTTTCTATGTGTTTTTAATACAGTTGAGTTAAGTTTGAGTTTATGTTTCTAGGGAAATTGAAATTATGTTTCATGTTCAATATGTTTATATAAAGAATTAAATATCCTCTAGATTCAAAATAATCCTATCATACTCTTCAAAATTTGAAGTACCAAGTTGCAATCCTCATAATCACCTTGTGCATCCTATAGGTCTACAATTCCAAGTAAAGCTAATATTTTTAATGTTATGAAGGTTTTAAAGCATTATAAAATTATGTTGGACTCAATTTTAAGAGGGCATGGACTAATGGATAATCTCCCAATGCAAACTAGCCTCTATAAGACATCTAGTTTATTTGAGAGGCCTAACTCCTCAAGCTATATAGTCAATTTTTATTGACAAACACCTATAGGGATATAGATGGAAGTTGAGTGTATAGGAGTTGTAATGTGATTTTATAATAGTAATGGATTTTGTAATACAATGAGTTTGAACATCATAAGTACCATGGTGGGTTTGGAAGGGGTTAACATGAAACTTCATACTCATACTTTATTATTACTATCACCTACAAATAGTTGAGGAAATGGTCTTGAACATTGAGGATGTTGGTGAGATAATATTTTTAGGGAATTAATAATGGACTTGAGAATAACCTCAATGATAGAGCAAAACCATAAAGAGTTTTGAGACTTAGAGATATGACCTAATTCAAACACAACACAATCAATCCTTCAAAGGTGCACCTATAATCAGTCGTCAATAGGATAAATTATAGTGGTGAATATTTGTTAATTCATAAATTTTCTAGTTTTATAAATATGAATTTGGCAATTTTTTTTAGTACCACATAGGTCCCATTCACCTAAAATTTTGGGATGCAATTATTTTAGAGGTTGTCTTGCTAATCTTTTACAATAATTATGGGACTATCTATGTAATTCACCATATATATATATATATATATATATATATATATATATATATATATATATATATATATATATATATATATATATATATATATATATATATATATATATATATATATATATATAGTGTGTGTGTGTGTGTGTGTGTGTGTGCGTGTGTGTGTGTGTGTGTGTGTGTGACCTCAAGGCTCAAGATCTTGGCAATGTAGTAAAGAAAGATACTTTGGTGGTAACTTGTTAACCTTTAGGAACGTGTGTGTGTGTGTGTGTGTGTGTGTGTGTGTGTGTGTGTGTGTGTGTGTGTTCCTAAAGGTTAACAAGTTACCACCAAATTATCTTTCTTTACCACATTGCCAAGATCTTGAGCCTTGAGATCACACTATGTTTCTCAACTACTTTTAGCTACCTGATAGAACTATGCCACTCGATAGCACCTAACTGCCCAATAACAATGCAATGCCTAGAAGTAATAAACTATTAAGTACCACAAATCCACATGGTAACACTATGTTGTGAGATAATACTATGCTACCCAATTGTATTTAATTACCTAAAAAAACTACATCACCTAATAGCACCTAACCACCTAACATTAATTTACCACTTGATACAAATACAATATGTAGAAGTACAAAGTTATATAGTAACACTGTGTCACATGGTAGTACTATGTCATATGGTAGTACTATGTCATATAGTAACACTGTGTTGCATGATAGTAGACTATCACCTAGTAGTAATAAATTTCTTGATAGTAATTTACCACCTGACAAGTCTACACTATTTGGTATTTATTTACTACCTGGTAGTAGTGCCCCACATTAACCACTCACAATACTATGCCCCATGGTAATTGCTTAGCATCATTGCACCATCTAATAGCACTTTACCCCCTGACACCATTCAAATACTTCACCTACCTAACTATTATTATTCATTTGCATCTTAATTCCTAAAACATCCTACCTTAGTTGCTATGGCATCAGGTGGTAATGGTAAGGGTAAAATACCATATCAAATATTAAGAAATTCTAACATATTGTGTTATTGTAGAAACTTAGGAAAGAAGATTGCACAAATAACATGCACTCCAAATACAAGTAATTTTGAAACTTTTTTTTTAAAATATCAGTTATTTTTTTAATTGTAGAATAATTTCAAAACCATTTCAATGTAGAAATCAATATTGATAACGATACTATTTCATTAGAATGAATGAATCCTAATAACTTCTCACCAGTCAAATATTTTATTGATGACAAGCCACCCCTAGAAGAGAATTCTTGCTCTCTTCAGACAACAAATTTTATTGAAATTTTCACTCAAAAAAGACAATAGAGAAATAAAAGTACATGGACAATAAGAAGGTCTTTTCAAGTTGATGGGGATGCCAAATATCCATTTATAGAACCTATCAAACTAGAAGATGATAATGAGCCTCCAATAGAATGTAGATGTTCAATATGCAGTTTGAAACTTGTAAAATAACACATAATGAAACTTAAATTGAACATAATTGAGAAACATTATGAGAAAATATATTTATCTGTGAAGTACCTAGATGGATAGACAACAAAAACACACAGATGGAAAAATGAGGAAGAATGAATGCATTTAAGGTATGCACCTGAATACAAAAATGATCAAAAATGACAAAAACATCTTGTTGAGAAAGGGGTAATAATCAAAGATCAATTTATAAAATTTATGCAATCCAATCTTAAGGAAAAATATGTACAGCTATCTACTATTTTCCACATTTTAAAAAAGGGCAGACCCATATCTAATTTTTTAGATTACAAAAATTATTTCAACATAATGGGTTTCTTGATATTATATAATCACATTATTTAGATAATAGTACTTGGGAAATATAAAAATTTCTTGAAATGGTTGAAAAGGATGATTTGAAAGAAAGTGTTAAGATATCACTATTTATCTCACTATCTATCGATGAGGTCATTATAGTTGACAACACATCATCGATTTGTATGCATATGTATACTTATAAAAACTATTCAAGGAAATTCCATATATTATTTGTCTATTAAATGGTATAAAATTAAAATATAGAAAACATTCATAAATTGGTTGTATCCAATTTAAGAGAGAAAGCTAGGATGGATCACTATGACATAGCGATGAAGCTAGTGTGTGTTGGTGTTGATGGTACATTATTGATGGAGGGGCATAAAATAGTCTTTCTATTTTCCTTTAAACAATAGTTTATCCATTTATTATTTTAATTCATTTCATTTCTTATAGGATGAATCTTGCATCAAAAATTGTTATCACATTCAGTAATGTCACAAAATTGGAAGAACTTATTCATGACTTGCATGCTACATGCCAAGCAGCCCAAATAGATTTTTGTAGTTCTAAAAATTTAAAATTGGGGTGATTGATGGTAAAAAAACTACTAAAAGATGTTGAAACAAGATGTATTTCCATGTATGAACCTGCATGCAATTTTTTTTGAGGAATATCCATTTTTAATAGGGTTTATATATAAATATCATATGGAAGTTGACAAAGCAAAAGATTTGTTGTGCCATTTAATAGATTTTGAGATATTATTGACATTATGTGGTATTTTGAAAATGTTTAAGGAATCAACTATTGAATAAAACATGACCAAGAGAGATCTATCTATATTGTTGACTTCATATGTTTGAGAAAATGTGTATATCAATCTTTAGATATATTATACACATCAAATGAAAACTTTCATAGATTTATTTTTAGAACCATAAATTTTTTGATAGATTGTAAAAATCTAGAGAGTTATTTCAAATTCAATATCAATGATCATCTTTGTGTCATGGTATATGGAATTGAGATCCCAATGCACACTTGATCCAGAAGACTTGATGTTGTGGGAGCTGAACCTAAAAGATGTACCTATGACACGTCTACTATAAGATACTATTTTATCTAAAATAGGAATTAAATTAATCAAAATCTTGTAAAGTTTATTAGCTGAGATCAGAGAATTTTTTTAAAGAGATGAGTTGTTGGAGGGCTTGGGACTTGTGAATCCCCTTTTTTTGGAATAGTGGTAATAGTTAAGAATAGATTATTAGTTTATTTCATAAATATATGGGTACAATTTTTAAGCATTTTTAAAAATTTATAGATGTGAATGGAGTTTAGATTAATGGTATTTGAAATAAACACTTACTGACATCTCAGTCAACACAGTTTAGGATTGCAATGATGGATCATTTTCAGTTTTTAAGTAACCCAATAGAAAATGGTGCAATTACATAGCTATGGAAAAACTTTATTCAAGTAGCATCTTACAATAAAGTATTAGTGAATATTTTAGATTATTGAACTTTTCAAATAATTATTTTCGTTTCTATGTAAGATGAGTGATTTTTTAGTGAATTATATTTTACGAAGTCAAAACTTAGAAATAGATTGGATAAAATCTAGAGACTTTCTTGAGACTCTATGTTTTACATTTTTCGATGGAAAAATTCCCTGATGATAGAGAATTAGCAACATAGAGTTATCTAGTTTAAATAAGAGGAATTAGTAATAAAGCTACCAATATAGAGGATGTGATTACTCGGACTGAATATAGTAATGTTATGGTAGATGCAAATCACACTTACGATGAGTAAGTTTCTCAAATATTATTTCAGTTACTTGACCTTTAGTTTGATAAGTATAACAATTATTATTTTCTGAAATGTTTCATATTCTTTCATCTTAAAATATTTTAAATCTACCCAATTTTTAGTTTGATAATTAAAAAAATTACTATTTTATTAAATATTTCATATTATCTCATCTTCAAATAGTTTAAATTGTGTAATATATTTCTTACATGTAAAAATTATGAATCTTATTTAATAGACTAGAATTAAGCACTTTATTTGGCATATTACAATTATGTGTCTTTCAAATAGTACTTATAGAACGTTTGCAATCAAAGTTATTCATTAAGAAGCAATCATAATCCTAATTAACATTCTACATAGCATTCACTAGAGCATTCATTGAAGCATACAACTCTTATGTGTAGACATGCATAGTGCACCATAGGACACCAGTTCACATGCCATTAAAACTTCTCCAATTATTAAGATTTTTTGTTTTCATTATCTTAATTTTCTATAATATTTATTTGGAGAGCTTATACATAGATTTAATACATGCATAAGTGTTGAGATAAAATATAGACAAATATTTTAATCGCATCAATATTATTCTATTGCACACTTACATTCGAACCATTACACAAATAAATAGGAAATATTTTTACCTATAATTAGGGATTTCATATTTACAAATTCCATCGCAATCTCTGCATATCCCTATAATAATGTAATCTAATAGCTCTAAATAAAACCTATATATGTTATATTATTGTTATATAACATTATAACTATAAATAATATCAATAGTTAAATTTCTTAACATTGCCTCCACAATAGTTTAGATTGAAGAATATTTAAACAATGCATTTAACCAACACTTTTTCAAATAATACAATTACTAGAAAAGTATAACTCCATATAATATTTACTCTACTTTATCTTCATAGAATATTTAAACTTAACCACAATACATTTAAAATTAAAATATTAAAATTATATATGCAAAGTATTTGGAACAAGTATAAAATATCATTGACATTATAAATTGTATTGAAAAAAATAAGTGTTTTTGAAAAAAACATGATATAATTCATTGTCACTTTAAACATTATATACTTTTTGAAACAAACTAACATTTATTTGGAGCATACTCTCCACCCACTTGTTGCTTGTCATTGCCCTCCATTGCAACCCTGCTAACTTGAATTGCCTATGTATCCTTCATAATAACTCCATTTTCAATATCCTCTACAATAGAATTGATATTTGTAAGATTTTCCCTCCCACTCACTGCATCTCCAATTGAAATAATAATTAGATTTGCATCTATTTTTTACTTCAATAAAATGTTTGGATCTATCTCATGTTCTTTAATAATTATTTTCAAAGTGTTGTTTTATTTATTTAACATAACAAGTTCTTCCTTGAATGAAATCATTGAGGTGATACTTTTACGACCATTATTCAAATGCACATTAAGAAGTTGTGCTTCTTTCTTTATATTTTAATATTTTTCCTATAATTAATAAATAATATATAAGTCTCAATCACATACAAATTTTAGTAAATAAAATACAAATTATAGATAATGGAAACTCTCCTCATCTTTTTCTTTCTCTACTCGTGCAATGGCAACAAGGATTATATCTCTAGCCCATTTAATGAAATAGCCATGGGATTTTCCATTTAAATTTTTCAACCTATATATCATAATCCCTAAACTATTATCATTTTAAACATTGTTAATAGAAATTAATCTAGATTGAGATTGATGAAATAAAGCGTCAATATTTGAGGGTTTGTTTTAAACAAGTGAAAAAAAATTAACTCTTTGGGAATGATTGTGATAATGGGTATTGATTTATTTGATCAATGTTTTTGCCCTTATGTCCCATTATTTTAAATCATTAAATTCATCAATAACATGCTCCCTAAGATTAGCAAGTAAATTTTATGAAACTAGATTATCTAATGAAAAATTAGTTATGGAATCATCAAAGATGTTTACATTATCAATAGGGGGTGGGATAGATGGAGAAGAGGTATCCGTAGAAGGCACTTTTGTAGGCATATTAGAAACTTGAATAAAACTATGTGGATTGAATCCACCCTCTACCAGGGCCCTACTTTTGATCCTAAAAAACTCTTCTTCCAAATCAATTTGCTACAAATATGTAAGACCCTATGTACTAGAAATGCCACCAATAGAGAAATTTCAGAAATAAAAAAATTTGTAGGGTTCCTCTATTCTATGTAGGGAGAGAGATATTATTTTTTTATTTTCTATGGTTGGATGGGTGGTGGGTTTGGTGGCATACTTCTTGGTCTCCTCATAAATTTAGGGTGGCCAACCAAAAAAATAATTAGTCAAAACTAATAAATTCAAAAACAAAAAATTAATGCAAATTTATTACAAAGTTGTTATTACATGTAGTTTGGGTGACTACATCTTTCATTCTAATGTTTTCTTTGGGTGTTACCTCTTCCATTCTGATTATCCTTTTGGGAGTTACCTCTTCCATTCTTATTTTCCTTGTGGGAGTGACATGGTGGTTTCACCTTTAAAAAAAGTAAATTATCCAATTAATAAACTACCTAATTCTAAGAAATTTCAATTCAAAAAAAAGATGTGAGGTGTAAAATATTGATTGTGTTGGTGGGAAGAATCCTCAATGGTAACAATTCGAGAGTCAACTACAAAAAAATTAAATTAAAAAACTAATATGAAAAAAAAAATCATTAAATAATACAACAAATAAATATTCAAGGAAATTTGGGTGAACATGGATGTGGAGACAAAATATATTTACTTATTGGGCATTTCAAAATTTTAAATGAATTGAACAAAGAGTTTATGACTCGGTATCACTAGATCCCTCTCAATCATGCCAACCTTTGGATGCTTATTGATTTCTTATGGCATATGGACAAACTCTTACCTGTAATAACTAATAGGTCAAGAATTTTTAAAATATGTAACCCCGGTAACTTGACTTGCCTATGTATCCTCCATAATAACTCATTTTTCAACATCCTCTACAACAGAATTGATATTTGTAATATTTTCCCTCTCATTCACTGCATCACTAGTTGAAACAATAGTTGGATCTACATCAATTTTTTAGTTCAATAAAATGGTTGGATCTATCTCATGTTCTTTAGTAATTATTTTTAAAGTGTTGTTCTATTTATTTAACATAACAAGTTTTTCCTTGAATGAAATAATTGAGGTGATACTTTCACGACCATTTTTCAAATGCACATTAAGAAGTTGTGCTTCTTTCTTTAAATTTTAATGTTTTACCTATAATTAATAAATAATATATAAGTCTCAATCACATATAAAGTTTAATAACTAAAATACACACTATAGATAATGAAAACTTACCTCATATTTTTCCTTCTCTACTTCTGCAATGGTAACAAGGATTATATCTATAGCCCATTTAATGAAATAGCTATGGGATTTTCCATTTAAATTTTTCAACCTATTTATCATAATCCTTAAAACATTATTATTGTAAAAATTGTTAACATAAATTAATCTAGATTGAGATTGATGAAATAAAGCATCAATATTTGAGGGTTCATTTTAAACAAGAGAAAAAAATTAACTCTTTGGGAATGATTGTGATAATGGTCATTGATATATTTGATCAATGTTTTTGCCCTTATATCCCATTATTTTAAATCATTAAATTCCACAATAAGATTATCCCTCATATTAGAAAGAAAATTTGATGAAACTAGATTATCTAATGAAAAATTAGTTATGGAATCATCAGAGATGTTTACATTATCAATGGGGGATGGGATAGATGGAGAAGAGGTTTTCCTAGAAGGCACTTCTGTAGGCATATTAGAAACTTGAATAAAACTACGTGGGTTGAATCCACCCTCTACTAAGGCCCTACTTTCGATCCTAAAAATCTCTTCATCCAAATCAATTTGCTACAAATATGTAAGACCCTATGTACTAGAAATGCCACCAATAGACAAATTTGGGAAATAAAAAATTTGTAGGGTTCCTCTATTCTATGCAAGGAGAGAGATATTATTTTTTCTTCTCTATGTTTGGATGGGTAGTGGGTTTGGTGGTATACTTATTGGTCTCCTCACAAATGTAGCGTGGCCTGCAAAAAAAATAATTAGTCAAAACTAATATATTTAAAAATAAAAAATTAATGCAAATTTATTACAAAATTGTCATTACATGTAGTTTGGGTGATTACATCTTTCATTATAATGTTTTATTTGGGTGTTACCTCTTCCATTCTAATTATCCTTTTGGGAGTTACCTCTTCCATTTTTATTTTCTTTATGGGAGCGACATGGTGGTTTCACCTACAAAACAAGTAAATTATCCAGTTACTAAACTACTTAATTCTAAGAAATTTTAATTCAAAAGAAAGATGTGAGGTGGCAAATATTGATTGTGTTGGTGGGAAGAATCCTTAATGGTAACAATTCAAGAGTCCACCACAAAAAAAGAAAATTAAAAAAACTAATATGAAAAATAAATTTTTCATTAAATAATACAACAAATAACTATTCAAAGAAATTTCAGTGAACTTGGAAGTGGAGACAAAATAGAATCAATTATTTGGGAATTTTTAAATTTGAAAAGAACCAAATGAAGTCTTTATGACTCAGTATCACCAGATCCCTCTCGATCATGTCAACCTTTGGATGCTTCCTAATTTCTTATGGCATATGCACACACTCTTACCTATAATAACTAATAGGCTAAGAAATGTTAAAATTTAGAATATGTATAAAGCAATAGAGATGATTATTATGAAAACTAAACTTACCTCCAGTTCATCAATAGAGAAAGAATTACCTTTCATTTTTTAATACAGTGTAGCAGTAATTTTAGTATTCTGTATATCATATAAAGCTTTGAAATACAATCCAAAATATAGTTGGAGGATAAAATGGTGCAAGTCTACATGGAAAATGCATAATTTAAATCAGTCCTAATCCTTTTAGATATAGCCATGAACCAATCACATTTGACATCTAATAGAGAATGAAGAATGTAGTAGATATCCTAGAAGGGAATGTCCAATGGTCTTCCTTACAAAACAATTCTAGCTTGGAAGAAATACACAATCGATTTGAGAAATGGATTAGATATTTTTTCAACTAGGATTTTCCTTTAGAACCAAATATCTATAATGAAATTAGAAAACATGCAATAATAATTAAAAAATCAAACTAATCGTAATACATGATCCATAAATAATTAAAAAAATGTTAATATCATTAATAAATTTAAGACTTACTAGTTGGATCTATTGCCAAATGGTAGACAGACTGCAAGTACATTTTATCTACATTAGATAAGAAAACCTTGGTGCTAACAGGGATTGCATTAATGTGGGAGGCTTATTAAATTATGGATATCTGTTAGAGAGCTATCAAAAAATATTGATTTATTATTGAACTAGACATGAAAATGGGTCTCAGTATGGTTATTGTAGGAAACCATAGATCGTAGTAGGTTATGGTTGATCATCATGTCATATGTAAGTATCTCTACAAGGCCTATGATTTCACATTTATCTATCCAATCCGCATAGGATTCTATCTAGTCCACCATCCAAAGGAAGTCTAGACACAATAGATTCTTGAAATTATGTTTTGAATGACCCATGTTTTAGTTTCCATGGATATGAAAGCCATTAAAACTTTGTTGTAGACTTGGAATTTGTAGGTTAAGACTAAAAATAAAAGGGATGGATGAGAATATCATTAGAAAAAAGTATGAAAATGAGGGAACTGGGGGGTATTTATAAGCCATGAGGAGAGCCGACAGCAAACTATTGGTGTGATCAGTGAGAGATGGTCATGTTCTAATTTATATATGTTTAGTAGTGAGGGATATGGGAATGAGAACCAACACACTACCACCTAGTAGCACACTACTATATGATAGTAAGGTATCAAGTGATGGCTACATACTATAATGTGGCATCAAGTTGTCATATGACAACATGCCACCACTTAGTAACATGTCAAATGATAGGAAAACATAGAGCAGTAGCATAGTATTGAGAAACAACATAGTCCCACCTAAAAATATGTTGTTACCCAACAACATGGTACCAGATGGCATGTTACTACCAAGTGGTGGCATGATAGTGGACACCACCTAGTATCTTGATGTCGAGCAACAACATAGTACCACTTGGTAGTATGGTGTGACCCAACCATATGATGTTGTTTGATATCATTATGTCAAGTGGAAATATAGTGTTTCATGATAGCATGATGTTGTTCAGGGGCATAGTACCACCTAATAGCATGATGTTTCATGATAGGATAGTGCCAGCCAATAACATGGTATCATGTGGTAGCATGATGTCATATGATAGTATATTTTTGCATGGACCCATAGTGTTACTCAGTGGCATAGTGTGAAGTGGTAGAAAATTAGTGTCATATCACCTAATAGAATGTTGTTAAGTATTTGTATGGAAAACAAATAAAGTGAGTTTTCCCTTCTATACACACTAATATTTACCAAGGTTATAAATTTGATTCTCCTTAACAAACCTAGGTGGTTTACTTCATGGCTTCTTAAAGTAAACCCTGATAGTTAGTTGAGTTTGGTTTTGAGATACTAAACTAGTAGAATATATAGTTTTAAGGAATTAGGAGAGAGTCTCAGTTCATGGTACAACATGATTTAGATACTTAGTTACCCTACCTACACGTAGTCTAATGCATATATACAGTTCTAACTAATGCCTCATGAAAAATGGTTATCTATTTGAAATATTGGAGGTTTGAGATAGACTAAATTAAAAAAATGATACTAATATGGTTTGAACATCAATATATAATATTCCTAGACCTTCAAACATAATCAACAATAAATGAACATAGTCAAGTACAATCCTAAATGTATGAAGTATGTTTGCTTGCTCATCTTTGAGGAGTTTGCTTGGTTTAAGGTTATGGATCTTAAAAGAGATATAAAACCAAGGTAAGTGAGTGATATAGTATACACCTTGTTCTAGGAGAGCCTTAGACCTAGTAATAAATGTATTAAATATTACCATAGCCTATTCACCTCAAACATATGTAAATATACATAGTCATGTTATCAATTAGAATCACCCATAGATATGCATAAGTGACTCAAGAATATTCTCAAGCTTGACATAGTGATGTCTGTGTATGCCTTGAATATTTTAAAGGATTTTTAAATCCTCAACTCATTGAAAGCAAAAGGTTCTAAAATAGGGGTCATAAGCTAGGTATACATAGTCAAGCATGTTTGCCCTTTCTTGAGAGAGAAGTCTAGAGACTAAAGTAACATCTAAGGGGAAGTAAATGTTTGTAATATAATTTAAGTATTATATCACAACATGAATACATCATACATCATCAACAATGAAAACAAACATAGTCATCAAACACTATTTAGACCCTTCTAAGCCTATGTATGTTGATAGTCTTATAAAGGTAGTCTTGGAGAGTTAGAGATAGTTGAAGCTTGGATAGATAATTAATGTCATGAGAAAATATAAAAAACACTTAATTAGGTCTTAGATCCTCTGACAATAAAGGGAATTGTGAGGAAATAGGTATGACAATTAGCTAGGGTATGACAAGTAGTTTGACTTGAAAACCCTAAGTCTGAGTGGATGAGATGTAAAAGGAGCTTGATAGAAAAAGATTATTAGAGAACCATTATAAAGACATATTTGTATTTATAGAATTTCATTGAGTTAATTGGAGACCAAAAAAACTCAAACAACTACCTACATATTGTAATTCTCTCTCAGACCTCACAGGTTGCTTGCTTCTAACTGAGAGGTTAGTTTCTTTTACATGGTATGGTCAGGAGGATATGCACAAGACTTTTTTCTCATAGGAGAATTTAAACACTATAATTTAATTTATTTTTTTGGAATTGTTTGGAGGATTCATATGTTCATCTTTGTGAATCATCGTTAAGAATCCAAGCCACTTACAAGTTGCCAAAGAGAGCCATAAAGATCAGGTGAGAGAAAAATCAACATTCATGCATCCATATGGATGATATGGGATTCAAAACCACCCATAACATGTTTAATACTCCCTTAATCATCATCACATGCCATTGGTTTGTACATAGCTATATGGAACTATATGGAATAGACCTAAAACCACTAATTTTTACTATTTTATAGATCCATACAAGTAGTCAAAACTTAAAATTTGGCATGGAGGTAGGGGAGGATGTTTCCTAATAAAATAAAATAATGTTTTGAGGTTTATAATGTGTGGAGAATCTATAGAATCATTTATCACTCTCTTGGCAAGGAGCCTAATGTAGGCCTAGTTAAGAGAGAGAAAGGGAAAAAATGTTGGTGTAATTAGTTAATATTAAATTGTTTAGCTATAGCATAGGTTAGTTAGGTGTTTCAGTTAGGTAAATGTGGTATATTATAGTTATTATTTAATTTTATTTTCATTGTATATGTTTGTGACTCTTGTAATTAATCAATATATCAAAAGTTTCATTTGTATCTCATTCTGGTATGAGATCTATAGCCTGATTACCATGCCCAAAAAGAGATCGATGCCTGAGACATGAAAGCTAGCAAGAAAAGTGCAACACTAACCTAATAGAGCATTAGAACCTGAGGATGAATCAGAGTTTGAAGATGTAGTCACTACATAAATTTTTAATCTAAAGAGCATGTGAAAGCAATCTGAGACAATGGCTAGGACATAGCAGGAAGGTGTAGCATATAGAATTGTGCCTGATCAAAATCATTCACTCCATATTTGAAGTGTGGAATGTGATCAATTCCATGTATTAGAATTTGAAGCATATGGTGATGCTTAAAGAAAGTGTAGTGAATATTAGAGAGATTACAGACATATGCAGCATAACAAATCAGAGTGCAAGCAGTCTGTTGAAATTGATTAAGAAGTGAAGGTGAAGTGGAAGTCAAAACATTTAAAGTCTAATCAAAGAATTCCATTTGCTCATTTCATTAGCTCATTGTAATCTTTGAAGAGAGAAAAAAGATCATATCATGAAGCATTGAGGAAGATGATAGCATCCAAAGGTTTCAATCTACTAAAAAATCTCATAGCATGAAGTGTGGAAGCTTGGTACATGTCATAGAAGTAGAGGTTGATCAATGTGGCCATAATGTGGTATTTTGTTAGACACACAACAAAGGAAGAAAATCGGAGCAAAAATCTACAAGGTACATTTTAAATATATAAGTTTTTTTTTAATTTTGAAACTTTGAAGACAAATATTATTGTGCGTGTATTTACTTTGCAAAAGTAAAGTAAGGAAACACATAAATATGTCTGCACCCAAGTTGTTACTGTCAGATGCCCAACTCTTGAAAGGGCCAATTTTTTTTCCCTAGAAGACAAAGATGTGAATGATTCTTTAATTTGAAGAATTATGGGGCATCATCATAGAAATAGTGACCCATCTTGTCAAACTAGATGAGCAAAAGAAGTTTGACAAGTCAAATACAAAAGCACACATGATGATAAATCGCAACATTACTGATGAATGTCAACTACATATTCATGATGCACAAACATCAAAAGAGGCATGGAACATTTTATCCATAATTTATGAGGCAAAAACCATACCATAATCCTATATATGCAATCACTTCTTCATACACTTAGTATGAAAATAGGTGAAAAGGTTGAAGGGGTTTTACACTGGGTTGTAGAACTATGAGCAAAACTTGTTGCACTTAGAGAAAAGATCGAGGACCAAATGCTAGTTTTAATCATAGTGAGAGCTCTCCCATATTAGTTTTGCACATTCGCTAAGACACTCAACATTACCAATCAAGTGGTTTCATTTTAATAACTTGTCAATTTGCTTCAACAAGAGGAAGCAATAAATTCCATGCATGAAGAATTTAAGGACAAAGCCTTGATCTCCAAGCAACATGGTCTAAAATTTAAGAAGGGACCTCGAAAGTAGCCATAACAACAAAAACAACAATAGAATACTAAGAAGTTGAAGTGTTGGTGTTACATTTTCAAAACCCACATGCATGATACTGATCATTACCGGTATAATGCCTTGGCTCAAGGCCAATCTAGTCAAGAGGGCTCTTCCAGTAAAGAAGATTCAAATAAATCTAAAAGACATCCTTGATAATGGAAGTAGAAAGTGCATATAGTAGCACAAAAGCAATAAGAGAATGCATCTAGTGATGAATCAGTAGAAGAAATAACATATGGAGCCCATGATGATCTTGTACTAGTCTCCCAAACCTTGACAAAAGTGAGCGAAGTTTGGTTAATAGACTCTAGTGGTAGCAAGAACATGACTAGATGTAAGGAACTCTTTGATTCAATAACAACTCATCCAACTGAAGATTAAGTTTAAATTGTCGATAATAAAGAGTATGTATTAGAAGGAGTTGGGAATGTCATCATTCCTCTCAGGACAAGATGTTGTGTTCTCACAAGGTACTCTATGTCCCTGGTTTGACAACAAATCTCTTACCTATAAATTAACTATTGAGTCATAAGATAAAAGTAGAGTTTCTAGTCTAGGAAAGCATCAAATCATGTCTCATTTGTTGAGAAAGTCGAGTTCTTGCTAAAGCCTTCTTTATTTATCAGCTATTTTCCTTAGATGCAGTTTCAATAGTGAAGTTGCACTCACTACCTCTATAGTAGAATCTGCTACACTTTGGAACTACCGTTATGGGCATCCATCTACTAGTTCCCTCTTCCAACTTAGTTCTAAGATAATAGTATGTGGAATTCCTCATCTTTCCTATTATTTGCCAATATGTTCTAGTTTTCTTGTGGGAAAACAACATCAAGTTTTGTTTGAGCTGAGTTCCTTACATTCCAAGGAAAAATAAAGAACACTCAAATCTAAAATGGAGATATTCAAAATAGGCACTAATATCCATCGAAACTAGGTGATAAAATTGGAGTTGCCACTAGAACCACAATTATAGAATATAACACTTCATAAACTAGTTGTGATACATTTTAAAAACATACTTTTTGAATTTAGTGATGAGATAATATGTAAAGATGATAAAATTTTCAAAATAATGTTCAAAAGGGAAGAAATCACCTTCCAACATGTAACTTTAACACTCTTTGCAATAAATGTAGCAAAAGTGAAATTGTCAAACTGTCAAATCATGGCACATCTTTAAGTGGAATATTACGGTGTTGATGGCTAAGAGCACAAATGATAGTAAATAAATTTTCAAATGAAGCACTTACAACTTTATGTAACAGTCCCCAGTGACACGAGTGAGAAGAATTATTCCCCAGCAATGGTGTTAGTAAGGTTTTGGTTCCTAATTATACACCTCATACACTCAATCTTACATGCTTGAGAGAAATGGATAGCAATGATGGAAAAGCCACTAATATGTTGTTGCAGTCGGGGGAGGGTTTGGCATTATAAGATCAGACCAAATGCAAAAAATGACTGAGAGGAAACAACAAATGGTATGCTTACCTCCCTGCTACTTTTGGCTATGCTTGAACCAAGGTGAGACAACCTATGGGGTACCTTGATCACATGGGGGGATTTTACAATTAAATCTCCATGGTAATTCCTCGCACAAGGGGGAAATATCACCAAAGCATAACCAAGTTTTCACACTTCACCTATGAAGGGTTGTCACACGAAATGCACAAATGGTTTATGTCACACACAAGCTACTAAACATAAATGAAAGGATGCCTGCAATTTTCATTTTATAAAATATAAAACAAAAGGAGCTAAATGGAAAACTACAACACTAGAAATTATAAAATAGACTACAAACACATTTCAAATATGTGAGATCTTATACATTTATAAGGAAAGTAAGAATTATAATATGCAAAACTGGGTGTTGAATATAAGGTGGAGTAGGGTAGGATAGTTACATAGTTAAATTAAAGAGGATGGTGAGCTGATGGTTTTCAAATGGTAGGGTTTATTTCAACATACATGACACCATTCATTACAAAGATGCAGAAAAAATTACTTACAAACTAGAGAAAACTACCATGAGTGATTTGTATCCATTGGTGCTAATATAATGTAAACACCCAAATGATCTCTAAAACCCTTGAGCATACACTATGACTAAGATTTCAAATAATTTTTATTATTGAATCCACAAACCTAAGGTTACCCTTAAAAGGTATTCAACAACATGTTTCTAGATTACATGCAAAAAAGGATTTATAACCTAGAGCTAAGCCCAAGATGACAACCAATAGTGAGATTAAAGTAAGATATCTAATCAGTTAAACTTGAAAAACATATCATTTTATTTTATCAATAGAAGAGAGTAAGAACCACTAGTATTTTTCATTAACTTGGAAAGAGATATTGCATACATTAATGTTTCAAAATGATATCATGGGTACAAGCATGGTGGATTTGCACCATATTGATTAGGGGAGACATATAAAAATGCTCTTAGAGCTTGTTAATGGTTGTACAAGATTTAACCAACCTAGTAAGAGAGTAAAATACACACCCAATAATAATACAAAAATTTGGAAAAGCCTATATCTAGATAAAAACAAAGATCAACAATAACTAACCCCTTGAATAGAAGATAAGCCTTATATTTATACATTTTTACCCTTTTTAAATTTTAGAATGAATAGCCCTCCAAGTTTTACCAAGATTCTCCTATCTTGGAAAAAACCCTTTTCCATGCCTAAAATATTCATGTATTTGTAAGGAAAAATATTCTTCTAACTACCTCTATAAGAAATGATGGATATTTGCAACAAATATCTTGATTTCTTAGATGGAGATGCATTTCACATAAGCTGGAAAGAGAATATTCATGGTGAAAAGCCAAACAAATCATTTGTCTTTTGTGTAACTTCCTATGTATGCCCTTTGACCACTTATTAGCACAACTAGAGCTCCCTGGATAGCTGCCTTTCCTCTTATGCATGCCATGGAACAACTTGCTCTTACAATGATTTCATGAGAATATTATAGATCCATGGCTATTTGGGTGATCTTCATTGAAGTGGCCCACCTTGATCTTGAAAACCTATAATTTCTCTCCCATAGAGTGCCTAAACAAGCAAAGTAATGAAAATGCAATACTTAGGTTTGTTTCACCTTTTAACTTTTTAGCTCCAAACTTACATTTTCACATTTTACAATTTGCACTTTTACTTTCTTCAAATTTTTCCATTTGAAATTTCCTCCATATTTCTCTTTTTATTCATAAATGCATTATTTTCACTTTTCACCTTTTGGGGGAATTCTAGTCCTTCTTTGAAAATTTGCATGAAGTGCAATTTTCATGATGTATAATTTACACCAAGTGCAATTTACTCAAAGTCCAATTTGCATGGTGATTTTCCCACTCACATCTCCCTTTGCAATCCATGGGATTTGGAGATATGAATACACTTTGCACTTTGCAAATTTTGTTGGTGAAAAATGTAAGTCAACCTCCCATCCCTACCAAACCTGATTTGTAGTTCCCTTTAGAAGAGTGCAAACCTACATGAGCACTTTACATGTTGCACCTTGTGTTGGTGAAAAGTTCACATCAACCTATCATTTCCACCACATTGCTCTTTATGCCTCTTCCACAAAATATGGATATTTTCAATCATTTTCCATGGTAAATTTGGTGCAATTTAGGATTTTGTTTTTTGCACGATGAACTTCCTATTAAGGTACCCTAGGGGGTTTGGGGGTCTCATCTGCACACGTTTTGGAAAATTACAATTTTTTAAAAATTTTCAATTTTCACCAAATTGCCATTCTATCTACCTGATTACAACAGAGTACCTTATACATGATTTTTTATGAGAATCCATAGCCCTTCTATTAGTGATAATAATTTTCTTTGACTTGTATTCTAAGGCACAAAATAGTATCTTGCTCCAACCTTAATCTTTTATTGTGCTTTACAACTTCAATCTATGGCATGTGTTGAATAAGGCACAAATATTTTAAGCCATTTGAAATCTATATAATTACACCAAACTTATCCATTTTATAGACATTCACTTTCATCTCCAAACCATGCTTTACATCTAAATGATTAAAATGTCTTCTCCAAAATGGATGCCTTAAGTGTGGATGCAACCATCCCATCTATAAATCTAAATCCCACAATTTGTGTCTAGATTTTTATTTCCTCTTTTAATATGTCATCCAATTATTTGGATGTTGTCATCAAAGGCTTCAAAAAATTTTACATAGCTAAGTGTTGGAGCTAGTTTGGAAAGAAACCCCAGTAAAAGATTGATGGTGTGATTAATTCTTACCATATAAGCATCCTCAAAATTTCCCATGTTAATATCCAAAGGAGGAGTCTTGTATCAAATAAGGTGAGGATCAAAAATCAAATTGATAGCCTTTGTCTTGGGATTCACATCCAAAATCCTCAGTTCATCCTTTCATTCTTAAATAATTGCGTCTACTAGTTTGACTTTGGAAATGTATCGTGCAAATGGAAAATACCCATCATCAACCATCTTGGTCAAAGTTTTCTTTAATTTCATGAGACTCAAAATTCATTTAACAATAATTTCTTCAGGATGGTATCTTATGCATGCCCTTATCAAATAGGGTATCAACCTTGGCTCTTTGCTTCATCAACCTCCAATCAGTTTAACACACTTGTGCCCCTTTAAAGGAAAATACAGACCTCCTTGACATGCCTATTTTGTGTATGTGTTACAATTATGTACCCCATGATATCCAAATAAGCATTCATATGTGCTATCTTTTCAATTTTAAACTTTCCCACTTATTTCCTCATACCTTGGTGAAATCTGGGAGCATGGGAGCATTTTTCATGTTATCAAGTGAAAATTATGGAGCTAGCTCCCATCTCCACCATGTCTATTTCTCATAGACTTCCACACCAGTATTTGCACTTCCATCCAAAAGTCTATGGTGCCAAGTTTAATTTATCTTAGTCAAAGTTGTAGTCAATAAGGTATATTCTACAATATATTCCCTTGAATTATTTACTACCCATGTGATTCAAGGATGGTATATCACTTTGCATGTAGTTGGTACAAAGTGCACATCACATTCCCTGCTCTACCACTTTGTCATTTTACCTTCTCTATGAGCTTTGTGGCACCCATCTACACTTTTCACAATGTGTAGTCAACATGTTGACGTCCACCAGGTCTCACTATATCCACGTGATTTCTTTTATAGGATATGGGGGTTCCCAAGCACCTTGCATGTTATATGTTACTAGGTAAAAATCATAAACTAGTCTTTACCAAGTGGGCTTCAACACCTGAATACTCAAATCTACATTTTTCCTTAGTAAATCTCACAAATTTCATATTGCATAAAATATCACCAATAGACTACTTATTCTATTCATTTGAAACTTATTTTCCATTCTATCGTATGATGAATCAATCAATAGACATACAAATAAAAGGCCTTTAATGTAATTATTCGGATCATAAAATGTCCTCACATGGAAATCTATTGATTGGTTTTAGGAAATCACATATCTTGGTGATCTTTATGTATTTAGTAACCAAATTTTGTGTTATGGTGGTTTTACTTGCTTCTCTTTTTCATGCATATTTTCAATTGTGAATTACATCATTTCTAATAGGCCCATTTTTTTTTATCATAGGTGTTAAATATTTATGTTTCACATTTCCCTCCACATCATTTTCATCATTATGTACTAGATTTTATGCTAGAACTCAACTCTTCACTTATAACTTTTAACATTTTTAAACACCAACAAAACACCATCATCAAGGTATTAGATGGAGTGATTAAAGATGAAGATGGATGAGGAGGAATTAAGTAGAGACGATGAGTGATCTAATATGGATGGTTAAGGATGGTGAGGGTCAATGAGGGAGTTATTAGAGATGATGGAGTGATTAAGGATTATGAGGGATGGTGACAATTAATGATGGAGTGATTAGAAGTGATGAGGGATGAGGAATAAGTGATTAGAGATGATGAGGTATGATGAAATAGTGATTAGGGATAATTAAGGATGGTGAGGGTCAATTAGGGAATGACTAGGGATATTGAGGGAGTGATTAAAAATGATGGGGAATGGTTTAGGTCAATAAAGGATTGATTAAAGATGATGAGGGAAAAGGAGGCAGTGATTAGGGATGGTTAGAGCTAGAAATGGAGTGATTAGGGATGATGAAGCAATGATTATGGATGGTGAGATCTAATGAGGGATGACAAAGGATGAAGAGCGAGTGATTAGGGATGATGAAATGGTGATTAGGGATGACGAGAGCCATTGAAGGAGTGATTAGGGATGGTGAGAGCCAATAAGGAGTTGATTATGGATAATGAGGGAGTGATTAAAGATGATGAGGGATGGTGAGGTTCAATGAGGGAGTGATGAAGGATGATGAGGCATGAGGAGTTATTGACTAGGGAAGATGAGGGATAGTGAGGGTCAATGAGGGAGTAATTAGGGATGATGAGGGAGTGATTAGAGATGACTAAGGATAATGAGGTTTAATGAGGGAGTGATTAGGGATAATAAAGAATGATGAAAGAGTGATTAGGGGTGATGAGGCATGAGTAATAAGTGATTAGGGATGAAGGAAGTGTGATAAATAATTAAAATTAACACAAAATGGATATTTGATGCATGGAAGTCATTAATGTGACCAATGCTACCCTAGTCACACTAATATGCATCAATTTCAAAGTAAGTGGTTTAAAAACTTGAATTTTGGCAAACCTAAGACTCTTAGAAATGTTAAGAATCAATTTGAAAGGCACAAAAACCTAAAAAATAACTATATATTTACCAAAAAATGACATCAATTGAAAAAAAATTATGTCTTGAAATCCTTAGGTTTAATACTTAGACCCTGAAAATGCCTAAGTACTGACATGATTAGATTTTGAAAAAACTATTTTCCACATCATAAGGTGTACAACTGTGAGACCAAGTCTATCAAATTCTAAATGACCCCATTTTATTATTTTTACTAAAATAAATTTAATGTATAATTTTACATTTATATTGCTTAAACTTATACTTAACATTTAGAGTAGTAAATATAAGCTTCTAGCCAAAGTTTCCTTCATGTACAACTCTCACCATATTTTATGTGAAAAATAATAAGAATTTGACCACACTATCAACAATGTGACCGTGTTATCAATATCATGATCGTGTTATTAATAACATGATCACATTATCAATAATGTGATCATAGTATCAATAACATGATCTTTTTATAAATAACAGGATCATGTTACCTAGTAACCAACATTCACTCCATTTTTTTAAATGTGCAAAATAATAGTAACATGATTGTGTTATCTATTAACGTGATCACATTATACATTAACATGATTATGTTATACATTAACATGATCGCGTTATGACTCAATAACTACTGAGACATAATTTAAATAACATAATTTTGTTAATTAAATAATGCGATCATGTTATTTATTAACATGATCAAATTACTTAAAATTCCCATGGAATTATCCTCAAACTCTATGCACTTACCTTGAAAGGATGTATGTGCCAGATCAGGAGAATCTAAGAAGCACAATGCTAAAATAACTATACAACACCCTATATTCAAGACATCTAAGAGTAACCAAGATTATGGTTGATCTTAGACCCTTTTAATTTTAGAAAGGAATCAAGAAACATGTAGCAAACTTTGTGTCACATTATTTGGAATGTCAGTGACTGAAATATGAACATGTGCATCTGGATAGATTGTTATATCCACATGATATACTAGAGTGGACTTGGAAGGTAATCAATATGAACTTTTTCTAAGGATTACCATTATCAAGAAATAGGCACTTGATGATCTTAGTTGTATATAATAAACTAAGGTAACACATTTTATAACAGGAAATTTGATAGATGATGCATGAACTCTTGAAAAGAGATTCATAAAAAAAGTGTATCGATTACATGGTTTTTTAGAGAGGATAATATAAGATCATGATATAAGAATGATTTACAGATTTTGGTTAGCTTTGAATTCATCTTTGTGTACACAACTAAATTTTAGCACTACTTATCACCCTCAAACTGATAGTTAAAATAAATGCATTAATCACGTATTAGAGGATATTATTCATATGTATTACATGTAATAATAATATGAATAGGAATAATACCTTCCATTATTTAAGTTTGCATATAAAAACTCATACCAATAAACTTCAATGATGGTATATTTGAATAACTTTATTGAAGAAGGTGTAGGACACCAATCAATTAGGATAGGTTGAAATACGTGGTAGTCTTTAGACCTAAGAGGCTATCAGAAATAGAGGAAAAGGTTTAAAAAATTATGTAGATATTAGCTAAGGCTAATGATAAGTAAAAGAGCTATGTTGATTTAAAGAAAATAGCTAGGTAGTTTTTAGTAGGTAAAAGCATTATTTCATGTTAAGCTATAAAATATCTTGATTAAATTCAAAAAGCCAACAAAACATTCATTGAGATATGTGGCACCCTTCGAGGTTTTAGAAGTGGTTAACTATGTAGTGTATATTCTTGCAATACCACCATCCCTAGCTCTATTGCATAATGCCTTCCAAGTATCTTATTATAAGAAGTATATAGTTGATCCTTGGCATATATTGGATTGAAATATTTTGTAGGTTCTGGATCTGATGGTGGTCATGGTAGAACCAATCAAATTAATTAACACTCACAAATTTTATTTGTATAATAGATAGGTGTCATAGTGCAAGGTATTATGGCACCAATACTCTAAAGATAGTGCTACATGGGAGGAAAATGATGATTTTTACAAGATATTTTCACATTTTTTTACTTGATTTAATGCTAGATACCATGTTATTTTTTTTCTAAACTCTAATTATTATTCATAAATTTTATTTGAATGTCATCGGGATAATGACCAACTTTATGGGAGAGGGATGTTCCATCCTGATTTTCTCACTAAAATTATTTACATAATTATCCATGGATTATTATGGTTGTTAAATTGATTGTTAATTTCTAATTAAATTTTAAGTCATATACTATAATGGCACATATGTATGTTACTTAGATTTCATGAGTTAATTATTATGAGATGATTAATTATGAATTATGTACATAATGATTATGTTACATTTGTTGATATATATATATATATATATATATATATGACTAACAATCTTCTTATTGTGAGTTAGATTCTGGAGAATTTATCCCTTAGAATATGATGGAGGGAGATCATCATCAAAGAAGGTGGTGTAGATGGAGATGGTGAAAGATAAAAAAAGAATTTCTATGACACCTGCACACACCAAATTAGATTTAAATGTTATATGCATTGTGTGTTTGGATTGTTAGAGTTAGTATGTTTTAAAAATTAAATTGGAATTAGATATTAAAGGTTGCATGTTTTAAATGTTAGTAGATAGAGATGAAATAAATCTTTTATGTGATTGTATATTGTATATTATGTGTAGACTTGGTGTTTAAGTTGTAGAATGATTGTATAAGGTTCATTTACTCTTGCTTTTGTTTGATTACAAGAATGCAAATCTAATAAAAAGATATGTAATTACTATTTCATATAGACTAGCGGGATGTCTTTAAAATATTTTGAAAATTTAAGCTTGTTATTATTGATATTGTAGATTATCACTATACGCTAAGCTATTTAAGAAGATAGAAGACATATCTAGCCTATATACACTAGTAATGACTCAAATAATTATCTTGTTATAATAGGAAATAATAATTGATTGGATTATCATTTTGATATGTGATGATAAATTAAGATACTAAAAGAGATAATTACCTTTTTTGATATTTATGGAAGATGAATTAACTTATATACTAACCTAATATCTAAGTTTAATATTCTAACATGCATGGATTTCATTAAGTTTTTAAAGTATACTTATCATTGTTTAAAATGATTTAAAAGTGGGCTTGTTTAGTGGATAACTCGATCTTGTAGAAAAGATCAACATGCATGGTTTTGAAAACAAAAAGGAAGATCTGGTTAAGTTGAAATTAGGTATTTTCTTAGGCAAAGTTAAATGGAGGTTAACTTGTCTTAGTTTATGTTAGAAAGAAAACATGGAGTTTTGCATGGACAACAAATAGTAGAGAATAGGAGCATGAAAATACTTTGTTGGTAAGAAGATTATATTAAGAGGAAATCCATGATATTAGATAATAGGTGGTAACAAAGTGAAGCACAAAAATGACAGGGCAGGAAGGGAAGGAATAAATTGTGGTTCAAATTTAGTATCAAATTGGAAATGATTCTATGGCTGGTCATGTTATTATTATTCTTTTGTTTATGAAACTTTTGTGAATGAGTAAATCATTAGGTTTTAGAAATAAATTAGTTTTTCGTCTTGAGTACTTTAATATCCCTATTAGTGTCTTGTCCATCCATATAACTAAGCTTGAAACCTTTAAACCATTTGATTTTCAACCAATTTGGTTTAGAAAAGAAGTTGTAATAGGAAAATGGATCACCATTTTATGCCCTAGCCAAAATAGAAAACTATGTAATTAGTTGAATAATATATAAATTTGGGATTAATACTTTGAAAACTATAGACAAGTTTTGTACACATATAATACCCAATATGAATACATACATATGAACTCAACTAGGTAAATGGACTTGACTAGGTGTACACACACACACACAAACTTCATAGGTCGATCTGGGAAGTGAAACTATAGAAGACAATTTGGAAATGGAATGTTAAGGGATTATATATATATATATATATAAATGTTAAATAAAAATAGTAGGGACAGTTGATTTGGAAAATAAGTTTGAATTAACCCATTCTGAGCATAAAAGACTATTGCATTAGTAAATAGTTTCACTGAGTGAATCAAATAGTAAGAAAAACTAAATAATTTTTTTTCATATATATATATATATATATATATATATATATATATATATATATATATATATATATATATAACCTGAATTTAAACTATACATAGTCTATATATAACAACAGAAGACTGAATTATTATGTTGTTATATTTAGACTATGTATATTTTAAATTCAGATTATGTATATATGTTAATTGAGTTTATAAAATTGTTGAATGAAATGATAGGCATGTAAATTGAGAATACCAATTGCATACACCTAACCAAATATATATAATGGACTCAGTAATAAGTCTTAAATAAATAGATATATTTATATATGGAAACATATTTAAGTTGAGTATGTCTTTGTGAGCAGAATATTCTAGACAATGAGTATATTTAACCATTGTCTATTTTTGGTTAAATAGAAAGTCGGCTATGTTTTATTGGGTTTCTTTATTGATAACCGAATACATATATATTATGTATGTATTAATTCATTTTTGTTTATTTGAAATACAAAGAAGACTATATCTTTATTCAAACATAAATCAAATATTTAAATTTGAATGAGTGATTATCACAAATATTTGATGGAATAGAGTATTTACATTTATAAAATCATGATTGTAAGTTATCACTAGGGATGGTATACATACATATACAATTGTATATTTATATATACAATACTTGAAGTTATAGGTTTATTAATTTGCATCTTTGGAAATGTGAATAAAAACTCTTAGAGTACATACATGAAATGAATTGTGGGAAAAGGTTATAAGCTGTGAAGTGATACATAGTTATGTAAACTTGTGTGGCTCAAAATAGTAAGTGTGTTTCAAATTATATATATTATGGGGTGTATATAATAACAACAGATAAATACATGAAATATACATATAAGAGAGCCCACGTCTTCCTATATGTGTATAGCCTATATTTATAGAAAAGAGTAACGTGTTTATATTTATAGTGTGTAAATAAACATATAAGTCATGTAATCTTGAAGGATTGGAATCATAGTTATACACACATAGCCTAAGCTCATGAATAAGTGATTAAGTGTTTATTTACGAGTGATTAAATCATTCTATAGATTATGATTTTTGGTTATATTGATCAATATGAACTATATATTAAAAAAAAGATGAATTTATATATTATCATTTACTAAAGAAAAACAAATTCTCTGGAATAACTTGTATCCTACCTATTTGATAAATAAAATTGCTTGTCATTAATATTTTTGATGTTCATTCATATGTTAGATGGACTAAACATATGTATAGTAATTATTTCTATAATTATCATGTGTTTGTACTTGTTAGTAAAAAAATTGCATGAACTATTTGGTTATAATAAATGTTAGATACACCTAGCATTAATGGTTCTAACTAAGCAGTGAGACAAATTTCACTAGCTTAATTAGCATCACCAATGCTAGATGAAGGTAATCCAATAAATTGGTGTGTATTAAATTGATTGATCCTAGATATCAATAGATATTTAAAAACTTTGACCAAAGTAACGTTAAATATACATTACCATTTCATATGTATGATTTAAATGTTTATGTGATATCATATTTGAATATTGTGTTATGGTACACATCATGTAGTATAAATCTTACAACACACGGGTACTAGCACATCTCTTTAGTTTCCTACACTGTCACTATCTATCCTTCCATGAAAGGAAGGGTCATTCCCTATTTGGAGATTGTGGAGGGGATGGATGGTATGTGGTTGGTGTGAAAATTTTCTCAGATGATGCTCTCCCTCCTCACTATAGTTCTTAATTCAAGAGTATACTTGAGATTATTAGAGATACATGGGTTACAGTGACTCAAGCTCTGTGGAGCATTATATAGATTAATGTATATATGTTGAGGCAAAATTTAATGATAGAAATGTAGTTGATTTATTATTGTACATTGATAATAGTAGTTATATTATTGTACCATCGATGGTTATATTTTAATATAATTACATTCCTTATGTAGTTATGTTATGTTACATAAATTTCTAGTGATTGATAACTGTTATTATTACATGTTTTTGTAACTGTAATATGCTTAGTTAGTATGTTGAAAATCACTAATTAAATTCTCATGGTGTAATCTAGTGAAAGATTAAGTGTGGAATGTATATGTATATGGATTTATTAGAATAATGCAGTCTATATATATATATATATATATATATATATATATATATATATAGACTGCATTATTCTAATAAATCCAAGTGGGGATGTTACATATGTTAATAAAAATTATAAATAGAACACTGAATCAAATTTAAAAAATTACATTAGGAGGTTTGAGAGTAGATTTGGGCATGGAATTAATGGATTTTTTAGGTGACACTCTATACATCACTCATATTTGCATAAAGATTTTAGGATTAACTTTGTTATCCCTCATTTTTATATATTTAGGGTGGGAAAATGTTACATCATGAATTGTGACAACAATATTATGATAGGATTCTTGTGTCAACAATGTCAACAACTTTATGATTATTTTGTAAATAGATTCAATTTCATATACTTTTATTTTAGAAAAATGAAAATTAATATATATCTTATAAAATAAAATAATTTTTTATTTTATTATTTATTTAGAATGTATTAATCATCAACTACATTAAAAATGTATGTAAACTGATTTATTTATTTTAATGAATAATATTTAAAATTTAAATATATTATATTTTTTGTAACCAGAAATAATAGACTTTATACAAAATTGATATAGAAGAAAATAATTATGATTTAACAAATTATATTATGAAGGTACTAAAAAAATCTATCAAACTCATATCTGTCACAAAAAATAAATAAGGTTATACTATTTCTAAAATATATACGAACATAGTTACAAAAATAAATTTTATTTTATTAAACAATATTTTATAATATATTTATATAAGTCTTCTACTAAAATTAAATATTTATATAATTCTTCTATTTTAATATAAATACATACATATATTAAAATAAAATAATAATTAAAATATATACCTAGTTAATTAAGAAAAAAGGAATGAAATGTTTGAGTAAAACATCACCCACACATTTAATTCTATTACTATATTTTTTTTTTGCACAAAGCTCTTATCTTTTCACCGCTTTGATAATACATATGATTATGAGTTAATTGATGCGACTGTAAAGATTTTTTAATGCGGAGTCGCGAGTAAAAATCATGTGCTATTCTTCATATTCATGACAACTTATTAAGCCAGAGGCTTATCCGGTGAGGCAAAGCCTCAGATTCGTCTCACAAAGAGAGAAAAAAAAAAGATGTTATTTCTGTCCATTCAGGGGCTGCCAGGTGTAGGGATAGGTGAAAGTTTTTCTGAAAATCCTTGTAATGGCCAATACATGAATGCGAAGTTCATTTCAAGCTTCTGTAAAAGTCCAATGAGTAAAGGGACCACCGGTATGTGAAAAGTCTAATAGCAACCAAGTTGGAAATTGATGTTGCTAAAGAAAATTGCAACAACAAAAGGAGTAGCACATATCCAAGGAAGCCATGAGTGGTTGGCATTGTCTTTTGAGAGGAGCGACCCTGCTAGCATTGAATCACGTGATCAGCTATTCATGTCCAGAGCTGTCTATGTTATCGAGCTATGGGCATTGAGATTTAATTCATGTATAAGAGGAGTTTGTAGCCATGTTATGAATGCTGTAACATTCTAGGAAGTATGATGGTGGCCTCTGTGAAGGACAAAGGTTTTAGGTTCGAATCTTTGAAGATCCAACTCATTTTGAAGATTGACAACAGAAACAATAATAAGAAAAGATGTTCTACATTTTGCCATGATTGTAGATTGAGCATCTCTGATTCCGTTGATGAATTCAATGAGAGCCTATTGGACATGGATATACGTTGATAACATTGCCATCCACATCTTTAGCCATAGATTTGTCTACCTAATTTGAATGCAAAGTCTTAATTTTTACATTAATCCAACATATATATCGCTAATCTTTGTTTATGTTATGGCACACAGAGTGAAAAATATCTGCTGTCAACGCTGGTTTTGGTATTGAGATTTAACTTTACTGCATTAGTATGTGTGCTTAATGTTGGTCAAGGTGGGGTATAAAAGTAGCGAGGATGTATTACTCATATAATAGTTAGGATCAAAAATTTAAAATTTTTAATATTTAAAATTGTTAAAAAGTGTTTTATATTTATTTTTTATTTTAAATTTTAAATTAAATAAAATAATTAATATTTTTGATAAAATAATTTGGTTAGATAATGATTTGATATTATAATAAAACATAAATTTTATATTTATTTAATTATTAAAATTTACAATAATTTTAAATTTAATATTTAAATAAAATATATTAAAAAAAATTATCAAACAAAACATTTATTCTTTAAAATAAATAGGGTGGATTTTGTCCAGCAAAGCTAAAAATTCTTGAAACCCATCTTTATTGCCATCTGTTGGTGGAATGTCTCTTTTGATCCATCACATCTTGGATCCTTTTGCTTTGGACATGGATGCAAATTCTTCTTTAGTCCATAACAATTGATGAAAAGAACTAATGATCATCTCACAAAGAGATAAAAGAATAGAAGTTGCTTTTGCCCATTTAGGTGCTGCCAGGGGTAGGGAGATGATATGAATGTATAGGGATACAAATTTATGTCTGAAATAAGCTACAACAAAGGCTTTGTTTGGATTCATTTTGTGGTCATTTTTGCAAGCACCATGTTGCTACATTCCCAAATGGCCTACAACAAAGAGAAAAAGCAACTATTGTTGTATCCCTTTTTAGGCATCATTGTGGGAAAAGATGTTTCTTTATCATAACTAGATCATCAATAGTAATATTAAGATTATTTATTATAGAAACTCACTTTATTCCCTTCACCCTTATGAAATTATCCTTCCTTGATTTATCAATTGCTATAAGCATTCATCTTTGATCATGATAAAAAAAACTTACTCATTATCAAAAGAGAGTAAAGATTATCTATTGACACATTCATCTTTCCTCTGCACTTCTTCAACAGACATCAACTGACAGCATTATGTATCATATATTGTATGATGAACTTTTTTATAATCGATACCCATCAATACTAATGCCTTCAACAACGTGTTTCATTTAGGCTAGAAGAATGTGATAAAATATATTTTTAGTTTAGAATAGTGGAACACAAATCTGTGGCAGTGATTAAATAAGGAACAACTTGAAATAGTTGATGTCTTTTACAATATTTTTTGTTGGATATAATGTTATAATTTTAAGGACCATTGTTTATGTATTTTCTCAATAATTCTCTGATGTCTAAATTGGACAATTTCGGATCCCATGATGATGTGGACCCATTTGATCTAGTCCTACTCTTACCCCAACTCTGGTTCGAACTCCTGCACATGCTGCTCCCAATATTGTTGCCATGAGTTAATACAAAAATGGTGCCAAAAGAATATACTTTTCTTTTGGATTAACATAAGTGACATGTCATTAAACACAATAAGTGTATGTTTGTGGGGTTCTTCGATTCCATTGTCATAAATGCCTTACCAAATATTTCTCTGCTTTCATGATCTATAAAAATATATTTGGATGCCAAAATAAATTCATGTTAATTGTGGGGGTAAATTGAATTAACACACATATTGAACTTGATTCGAGAACAGGGTATTATTGTGCACTAGTTCAATCAAGTGGAGCATCTTTCACATTCATTAGTTGGAGGGTTTTTGAGTCAACCTAGATGGAATGCTATTATGGAGGGAATTTTATTAAGGGCTTTAATGATGGAATTTCCTTTGGCAGAGCTTGCCAAAGAGAAGGTAATCATGGTGGTGGTTTACCACTAATATGGAAGTGGTTGGCAATGGGTTGAATGATGCTAAAAATAGTGTAGGATATCAAGAAAGTCAATATTGAAATTTCAAATATGTCTAGTACATGATTTTGATACGCTATGGTTCTAGATACAATGGCCATCATGAATTACAAATATCCCTATCCTAGGCCGATGTCTAGCTGTCAATGCATTTTGTTTGGGTTTCTATGGATTGTGGTGGTAGAGGAAATATTTAGAGTTGCACATGATTGATTTAGGGTTTGTTGGGCCAGTGCCATCATTGGACGAATGACCTAAATGAGAAATCCATGATTCTTGGTGTTGTCCCTGAGAGATTTTAGTCCTAGTATTCGAAGCTCAAGGTAAATTCAATTATAAATATTTTCCTCTTTGATTCTATACATTTTTTTTTATTTGTCAATTTTTCTTGTTAATTTATTATTAAATCAACAATATCAAAAATGTCAAATATAAAAACTATTAATATCTAAGAGAACTAATTTTATCTAAACTCCAACTTTTTTTACACCATGAAAACAACTGCTAATATATCATCTTCATACATATGTACCGACTTATTGTCTCAATACATCACACTTAATTGATTTTTTCATTTAAGATTAATTTCAATAGGATTTTCCAATCATGACGTGGTTTTTCTCAGGCCTTCTGTTTCATAAACGTAGTTGTCCTTATCTTGCCTTTGAATAATAAATTACACTTTAGTTTGCTCCATACAAATTACAATCAACAAAATTGGAAAATTTTAATATTAAATTATTTATTTATTTAGCGCTTCAACTTTGCAATTATATTAACTTTATTTGTTTGTTTATTTAGGCAGGCTTTGGAATGCATGAACGCGTGCAATTTAAGTTTTGGTTTCAAATTCGTTGGCATTCGTAACTAATTTGAGTACATCTTTTTATTAAAAAAACACAAGAGGGTGATAAACAGAACAATAAATAGTGACGTGGTTGTATGGGAATAGATCCCTGCGAGTCAATCTTTGGACAGAAAAATGTTTTGACCACTCTCGTTTTTTTTTTTTAAAGTTTGTGGTGGTGTTTTTATTTCGTTTTTTAGTTAATTAATAAATTAATTTAATTTTGTTGGTCTATAATAATATCATGAAATTGCTCAATCTGATCATTCAGTTGGTTAAATGTAATTTATTTATATTTATATTTATATTTATATTATTGATATTAATTTTTTTGAATTAATTTTTAAATGTAATATTTGTTTGAATTATTTTAAAATTAATTATAGAATTTATTTTCTTTCTAATTTAATTAAGTCAATGTAATATTAATATATTTCACACCAATGTGTAATATTGATCACTGTATTTTTTGTAGATAAAATCATTAATTTAAAATGTGATCCATAACATAATGTATCTGTGCAATTTAAATAAGAGGATAATTGGTTGATATTATTTAGAGTATGTGTATAGTGCGGGATTCCAAGATAGCGAAATATGTTATAATCATGTACACTATATGATTCACACCAAAATCACTTAGATCTTTATCGATGTTCTCAGGGTTCACAAAGTCACAAAATCCACATGATCCACAAATTCTATAGAGTTCAAAAAGCCCATGGAGTGCATGAACCATATAGAGTCACAAATATTCATAGAGTTTTGTTGATTATTAGCTTAAAGGATAGAGTATTAACTACATTATTCCCTGTGAGGGGATTATGACCAGTGACACGATCCCATCTAGCGTAAGGAATAATGTTAAGGAGCGGCCAAAATAAATGGTGGTCAGCTTGTTTTCATGCATAGACACTTAGTTAATGTGATTATTCACAACAACCATGCGAGTAAAGAGAGAAGTCAAATGACCTAGGGATCATGCCTTAGCCAAAGGGACAAAGTTACTAATTCAAGCTTGAAAAGTTATAAGACATGATTCTAAAAAAGATCATTTGCATACCATTAAGTGTGTGATTTCGAAAATTCTATTGCTATTTTTTGTTTTTATGGCTTTAAACTACTACAAGGGACTCAAAATTTATATAGCCTAATATTTTTGAAATGCGGCCAAAGAGGAAGCACTTTAATACTATGGTCTCTTAACAACATTTATATCAAATGGCCTACAAATATAAATCATAACTATTTGTGTAACTATGAAGTAATAAACGGATCAATTATGATCTAATTGAGATACATAAATATATAATATTATAAATTCACAAAAGACCCAACATAACTAATTGAAGATAGAAAATGGTGAAAAGGTTTCTAATCAACCTAGAAATTCAAATGATTGTAGTAATTACAGGCAATCTACATCAAACTCATACACTACCACAAGAATTACACTATAGAGTGAGATAGTCTAATCATTTGACAAGTTGTTGAACACTATTCTTAAATATACCTCGTCAAATTGGTGGATCTTGGAACCCAACACTACTACAACCCACATACTTCATTCATGAAATATAATGATGTGTAACTACTAGACTTTGTATTTTGAACAACCCTCTTCCAATTTATGAAAATCAAGTTTTGTTATTCTTCATCTAATCATGTGAATAAACATAATATAAAAACTCCCATTATAAACTTGAATCTCTCTATTTGAGTATCATTATGTTTGTGGCCATCTTATCTTCTATTTAAATTTAATTCACCCATATTTTTTTTACAAATACATGTATGATTTACTTTTTAAAAGATATGTTCAAATCAATAAACTATTATAAATTGAATATTAATAAATGTATGAATTACTTATTAAAGAGATATTCTAAAATTAATAAACTATTAAAAAATGAAAATAAATGAATATATAATTTATTTTAAAAAAATACTCAATTAATAAACTATCATAAAATAAATAACTAAACAATTTATTATAAACTAATACTACTCTTAAGAAATTCATTTAATACACACCAATGTGCTTTTAAAAAAATAAAATAAAAATTAATTTTTTTAAAATTAAATGTCAATATCCTTCATAACATCTTACTAAAAGGAAACTTGGTAAATAATCATAAATAATACCTTATACTACTATACTTTCCTCTTCATTATTCCCTTATAACATCCACGTGAATTTGACCCTAAATAATATCTCATTCTATCATACTTGCCTAAGGATCTAATTTATTATAAGTTATTAAGATTCTTTCTTTTTTTTTAATTAAAACACTATCTCTCGCTCTTATGAACTAAATTTTGTATTCATTATTTGAAATCAAACAAATTTATAATCTTAATTTATTTCGACAATCAAATCAGAGGTAGATAAGTTAATACTTTTATAGTTAGTACTATTATCTCATTCATATATATATTTCAAATATAAAACTACGAAAGTTTTTTCACATATTAATATCCTACATTCAATTATAAAACCATCAAATTTTCTTTACATTTAAATATTCTATAAATAAATATAATTCTAAATAAAAAGAAGGTAACATATGAGTTAAGAGTTTAGAATGTTTGCAACTATTTAATGAAAATTGCGTTTTTGTATTTAGCATGATCTTTCGATTATTTTTGATGAAGAGATGATTTAGATCTATTATCCCCATTCACAATGAGTGTAATATTTTATAATGAAATATTGATGAATCTTCTAAGCTTCTCTCTCTAACTACATGATCTATTAAACTATATGTAAATTAATAAGACATTGTCTAGACTATATGTAAATTAGTTAGACACTGTCCAGCTTCGCTAAACTATCAATATCTTGCTACTTGTTTTCCTATAAAAATAGAGACTTCAACATTTTTCTATCTTTTAGTTTCTTTTCTTCAATGGGTAGCCTTCTTTAATAATTCTATCATTTTCTCTAGAGAGTTATGTTTATCATTGATTTTGAAGATGACCTTCTTACATGTTTGGCAGATCATATTATTTTGAAGAACGGTGATCTTTATGATGTTATAATTTTTTTCAATTTCTTATGGTTATTTTTATTTTTATTCATATTTATTTCCTTTCTAATTTTATGATCAGTTTTATTTTCTCGCTACAATTTTTATTGTATCTGTGTATGCATCACACTTTCATTTTAATTACTTACCAACCACTTTTCGTTGTTGTTGACTCTTTTCATGTTATATGTTGTGGCTTTTCTATTTCTCATTCTCTTATAGTAAAGTGTATTTTTATTGTTGCTAACATTAGGTTTATTGTTCACTCAATTATAATTATATATATTTTTTATAAAGAAGTCTTTCTTTTAATTTATCACATATCAATTTTGATGATTTAATATTTCAAATAATGTCACAACACTACATAATACCTACTTTTAATGTATAAAAATACCAATTTTTAATAACAATCACTATGTGAAATAAATTCACTAAATATAAAATGATTACCATCATCAATTATAATATCTAGTACAACTTTTATGCATATATTAACTTAAATACCATATTAATAGACATCATGTGAACCTTTATCAACTCATCTTATTATTAATATAATATAATTAAAATATACTTAAAAAATTATAATTCCTGCATAAAAACCAGAATCATTAAATTACTTCTTCAAAATTTTAAACGCTTAAAAATTTGTCACGTTGTGTGGAATTAAAAATGCCAAATTGCAACTCTAAGAACTAATTTAGAGCACATTGACACCACAGAGATTGAAGATTCCGCCCATTCACACGTCATCATGATGAGCTCCAGCCCCTAACAGTTATGACGTGGCGCAGGTTCACATACAGCATACAACTGTCAACGTTATCTATACATAAGGGTGTATTCACAGTAATATTGATGTCGTCTGAAATACTGAACGGCAAGGTAAGCTTTCAAAAGTGTGATTATTTGTTTATTTTGGATACGAGTATTAGTTGGCTGCAGTATTAACCATTGTTTTTTTTTTATATCAGTGCAGATGGAGCGATGCCCGATTGCTTATCCATGTGCAGCTTGTAAGATTCAACGAAGAAAATGTGGAGACAAATGTTTGCTTGCTCCCTATTTTCCACCACATGATCCTCAAAAGTTCTTAATAGCGCAGAATGTATTCGGGACAAGGAACATTCTGAAAATCCTTTCGAGTTGAGGAATCCCTTTCAATCTCTAGGAGAAGAGGAGTACAATTTAATCAAGCAGATATAAATTTCCATCTTTCAACCACCCTGGCACTTTTCTGTTGTTTTGGTGTTTCAGGATGTTCAAGATGAGAAGAGAGAAGATGCCGTGAGTAGCATGGTGTATGAGGCATTTACCAGGCTGAATGATCCTGTCTACGGTTGCACAGGGGTACTGCAGAGACAAATATCCTATCTTCAATCACAACACGCAACGACGCACACAGAGCTTGTGAAAACACATGATAATCTTGCATTTGTCATGGCTGATAATGCAGTGAAATCAGCAAGTACATCGAATGTCGACCCCAACATATTACAAGGAAATGATCCCAATGCTCATGACATATTGGTTTTAGAAGATATTGCGGACCCCTTCTGCTTGTGGGAACCACTGTAGGCTTAATATGGGATTGAAGTAACGCCATTCATTTTCACACTCTGGTCGAGTCATGTTATCTGCGTTTTGGAAAAAGAATGCCGATAGGGGCAGACAGTTCGTTGTATGGGTTTATATGGATGTAACCTTGTAACTTTTACGATTCCGGTCTAATAGGTAACCGAAATTAAGCAATACCATATCAAAGTAATATAAATATAGATAACTAAAAAATAAGGAATGCATCAACGAACCAGCCTTTCGCACCCGTTGAGCCAGCCATCAATGAAAGTAATATAAATTGATAGTAAAAATTTAATTTGATTTAATATTATGATCATTGAAATAAGACGGGGGAATAATTTTCTTTTTAGATTGATCGAGAGTAAACACTTTGAATCATATATTGTTATTTTATCATTAAAATTTATTGGAACTCATTGATATGTCTATTAAGTTCGATACATATAATATTTATATGGTTACAACAAAAAGGTCATTAGTTGGTATATAAAAATATATAATTCAAAATTGTAAATAAAATTATTCGTTAAGTATGGTAACACAAACGTAAAACTAAAGTATTAAATTATAAGGAAAGTGAGATAGCTAAGCACAAGGAGCAACATTCAAAAGAGGTGGGTTAGGATCATCCTTTTAAGGTTGAGCAACTTAAGAAAAGGGCTTATCAAAAGGAAGATTGGGTACCCATCCGAACTACTCTCTAAATGAGAAAAAAAGTTTGTAATTCCCTAGCCAGAGGGAAACAACACATAGTATTCCACTAGCTCAAGGAAACTAATCCATTGAGATGGAGCAATAAAGGTCTTTCCACACGATATCAGACACCATTCACCTATGATGAGGAGTGGAGGAGAAACTCTTATGGGAACAACTCCACAAATGTTTAGATGCTAGCGAAGTAGTGTTATTCAAGGCTTGGTCACACTAAACATGACTTATGGTACAAGGAGAAATTGTCCAATGGTTGATGAGATCCTTAAGAATATGGAATTGGATATGTAGAAATGTTGAAACAATAACAAACACTTTATCATTGAAAAAGATATGCATAGAAGTCTTTTCATTGTAAAAGAATAGCTGAACTTATAAACTTCCATAGTTGAAATAAAATAATAAATCTAAAGGCATGTACTTATCAAAGCTGAAGAAAAAGGTTCATAATCTGATAGAGTAGTCTAAGAGAATAATTTTTGAATGTAGTAATATAATTCCATTACCAATCCTTCCATTCAACCAATGGGGTTTACACATCCATCCTATGAAGCATGACATCTATAATTGACTATTGAATTTTTTGAATAGAATTCAAGTATGAATTCAATAGTATATCCTTAATGTATAGAGCGTTTGAAGGGATTCAATCTCTAGATGAAACCAAATCCTGAACTATTCAAATTTAGTTTCTAATGCACTAAAGAAATTTTATGCTCGGTATATCAGTGAAAGGGATGTTGGTGTTTGTCATGCTATGGGACCATCAAAAACTGTTTTAATCAAGAAAGAGACAAATTATAAATCCATTTTTGGTTGCTTTGAGATAGGGCTTGACTACTTGAAAAGATTTGAAAATACTCTTAGTTATTAGTGACCCTTTTTAAAAAGATATAAATAATCAGAAGAATGTGAAAATCTATATTCTATAATTATTTCCATAAGGATAGCTTACAAAAATGTAATACCTAATGATAATTTTACAAGCATCATTCCCATCAATAACCCTGATAATTCATTTAGCACAAAGTGTTGTGGTTTGTCTATAAATATCAATAATGTTGATACCTCCTGTCTCATGCGAAAGGAAATAAATGTCTAAAGCCACTTTGTGGAAACTTCGAGTCTCTTTGGCATTGGTCTAGATAAAATCTTGAAGTAACTTTGTTAATTTATAATAGCGGACTTATAAGGAGCCCAATAAGAGGAATATTAGACAAGAGTTTTTATAATAATTTTAATTTAGACTCTAAACTTTCCTAAAAGATAAAGACTATTTTTATTATAGCAATAAATTTTTATCCACTCTTTCAATTACATACTACAGTAACTTAGAAGGGAAGCTATCAAAATTGAAGGAAGAAATTTGACCTTTCCCCTTTATAGATCCACTTCCATTGATAATTCTAGATCCATTTTGTCATGGGAATTCTCTATCTATAGTATTTCATCTTTTCCGATTGTAGGCTTCAACCAAAGGCTTTATAGAAAATATAAAGGAAATGAAATACCTCTTTGAAGGAGGATTCTTATTTAGATAGAAAAAAGAAGGAATCATCCCAAAAAATGTACATTAATAGCCTGAGTAGACAGACAATAAAGTGAAATCCCCTGGTAATCCCATGGTTAACTTTAAGTTCAAGCATATATGGAAATGCTTCAGTCGCACTAGGGCATACAATGTCAGGGAAAGATGGTAACTTAGTTTGATGGAACAAAAGACACGAAAGCTATAATATTTGTGACCATTGATGGTGAGATAAGCCAAAGCTTTAGAGTATAGAGTCTGAACTTTTGTAATAAAAAATTTACCAAATCTATAAACTTTATGCATGGAAAGAATAAAGGGCCACTCAATCCTTTAATGAGAATTTTGAAAAGTGGCCTTGATGAAGATGGTACTTTGACGAGAGACATAAGCCCATTCTATTGATTCCTAATCCATAATAATTTTATCTAGAATGTACCTATGTTTATTGAACCCATTTTCATTTGTTATGGTGATTCTAAGGAGGACATGGCAAATGCAAAGTTCCAAGGCTTTAGAAATGATCTTATAGGAAACGTTCAACAAGGTGATTAGACTCCAACTATTGATAAACTATTGATCACAATATTTATTAATGAATTTAATATTATCTTTATTGATGATGTATCTTAAATATATTTATGGAGGACTTCTTTATAATCTTGAAGTAAATAATGAATATCAAATTAAAAACTATCTTTATAAGATTCACATGAAAAACCATCTATCCCCAATGATTTATCATTGCCCACTATTCGTAGAACATTGAAGAGTTCCCTAAAAGAGAGTGGGACATTAAATAGTTTTTTAGCCAATGGGATTAGCTTGCAAGGAAATTCATAGAAACATTATTGAAAATCTTGAGCTCTCTCTACCATATTCTCATGGACTTGGAACACAAGTTTATAGTGGTATACAAAGGCCAAGGAGATTTATAGTAATATTCTGACACAGATGAGTTTTTTTGATGGATTTGATTTATTCTTTGGATTCATTGACCTTGAAATATTTTTAAAATATTTAAAGGCATGGTCACTAATATTAAGGCAGTGTAAATAATGTTGGAGTGGGCCATAATCAAGGATTGATCTAGGTAGGATCAAATAAATGAAGAATGCCCTATATAGAGTAGTGAAATTAGAAAAATAACTCAAATGGAAGAAGCTTATCTTCATAACCTAAAGTTGCATCTTCACATTTTGATATTTTTATAGATGTTAATAGTTTGCTTTGGATGATATTTTGGTGGATGGTAATAATTTTTTGGTTGATAATGAGTTCATTTTTTGGGCACTGACATATTGAAATGAGATAGTCTGGATTCCTTAAAGGAATGCAATAGTTATATTTACAAGTTTCAATATTGACTTTTGAGGGCTTGATATTTAATATGGGTTCCTTTAAGGAATGTAACTAATTTAGGAATAAGTCCCAATCTATTTAATTTTTCAATATTTGAGTTGAATTCATTCCTAAAATAAGAAAATCATCACTTCATAAATAATAAGACTAGAATTTTGAAATTTTATTCTTGGGATTTAAGGCATCTAGAATGGAGTGCAATTGATTTGATTATTTTAGCCACATGTAAGTATTTCTTTCCTGATTTTTTTCTCTGAATTATGGTAATTCATTTTTGTCCTACTCAAGTAGGATATTTCATCCCATTCAAATAAGGTAGTGCAAGATTTATGTGCTTAATTTTTAGATAAAATGTGACTCATAGACTAGATGATCTGAGCTAGTATTATTTATGTTGATCATTAAGTTAAATAGTATAGAAAAAATATGGTAGTGGAGATGAAACATTGAAATTCATTATGGTAGTACCCTGATATCCTTTGGGTTATAGAATAACAATACATGATAGAAATTTTGATCATTTTTTATGAAGCTATACTTTGGTGGGTATGAGTAGTGGCTTTGGTGGACTATTTTGGGCCAAATTTAGAGCATTACCATATAAAAAATGACATCATTTATAAAAAATAGTCAGACAAAGAATTGTGCACAATAGAAATCTCTTCGTTATTGTCTCATGAACAAAATACAATCCACATATTCCTCTCTCTCTACTTACAATTAGGAGAAGCATGAGGAGTGCCTAATAAATAGAATATTGAGTTGGTTCTACAACAAAATAACCTATTTAGTAGGCACTCCTTGTGATTATATCAATTTTAGTACAAGAGAATAAAATATTTTTGGAGCACAATAGTAAAATAATGTTATTTTCTATGTTAGGATATGAGATAGGTTAAAAAATTGCAGGGAAGAGGATCTTCAACTAAAAATCCATGCTTAGAAACTATAAAAAAAAGGAGTTGTATGGTCCAAATGAAGTTAATAAAATGTGTTGAATTTCTAGAGTAAACTATGGCATATGTCCACACTAAGTAATGGTTACATGGAACAGCTCTAATACTATGTCATAACTGAGAATGGTTGCCATTCATCTAGGATCTCTATTGCATACCATTACCAATGTGTTAAGACCATTTCACATTTTAATCAAACAAATATTATGTATTAAATGTATTTCATTATTACCTCAAAATAATATACAAATCCATATCTCACTCTTCCTACTAGTCTAGGAGAAGCACAAGGAGTGCTTACTAAATATGCTATTGAGTTGGTTTCAAAACAAACACTTAGTTTTGTGATCAGACCAAATATAGTGAATTGTATAAAAAGGTGCACAACAAAATATTATTAATCCACACATAAAAGATAAATCCAACAACTATATCAAAACTCTAAATAAAAATTAACTTTGTGAGTGGGTGTGAACATGATTAAAGACAAAACTGGTTTCAAAATAACTCAAATACTAGTCAATGTGAACATGATCACTCCATCAATCTATGGCTTTAGGAATCTATATTAGGAAGGACTGTGAATAATAAAAAAATCTGCATGTTATAGGATAATGTTATTCAAGACTACACTTTCAAAGAATTCAGACACCCTAAAATAAGGACTATTTATAATGTTATAGTGCTTGAAAACCTATATGTATTAATCTTAGTACAATTTGATTTAGAAGAGGAAACTATCCTATTACATGCAAGAGATTTTTAAATGATTTTTACCACCACCAACATTCCCAATTAATGGTATAGATAAAGATTCATTACTAGATCAAAATGTCATTTCATTACTAAAACAATGCAAAGGAATGAACAAAAAAATACATGTTGTGAGTCCTTAAAACATTAGTATTTACCTTTTATGGCATACCATAACTTCCTAGTTTGGTATATATAACAAAACCTCAAATATATTACACCTTAAGTATATAAAAAAATGAATTTAAAACAAGTTCAAAATATGGAAAAGTAAAATAAAAAAATAGATAAATAAATATTTTAAAATTGAAATGGTAATCTGTAGATACTAGTGATGTGGTTTTAGCAACATGATTAACACATATGTACTCAAGAAAAAGGAAATTAAGTGTTAATCTCACATTATAAAAAATATAGATGAATTTCCCTATAAATAAAATCTTGCATGAATTTTTTCACCTAACAATGTTCAATGTGCTAGGTGTCAAAAAAATTAGGCAAGTGGAAGAAAGTTGTAGTCCCCTTTTTCCCTTAATCCTATAATTTTAGCTCAAGTGCAAGTGCAAAAAAATTGAGCTCTATGAAAATGGGGGAAATTCATCTTAATCCTATAGGTAACTCAAGGGAAACAAACCCCTCCATAAGACCCTACCCTAAGTGTACCAAACATTTTATCCAATTTATTATTCTAGAACTTATTATAAAAAATTCAATTAAAAGAAAGATATATGTATGTATGTATTCTTTTTTATTTGTATAGAGGAATCAAGTTTTAACTCAACAAATCAGAGTTGTCTATTCTAATATAGGGTAATCCCCATATAACCTTTTAATAGTGTGAAATGGACCCTCGCTGTGTATTACTTGTAAGTTGAGAATTGAACCCATGGCTAGGACTACCTCTACAAGGTGCCAAGAAATGATCTCACTCTAAAACCTTATTTTTTTAATACTTAGTATTAAGTATTTAGATATTAAACCTAGAAATAGTTAAACTTATTATTTTACTATCAAAAAATTAAAAGTATCCATTCAACTAAATTAACTCCAAACTTGATGGAGGCGATGGTGTGTGCTGCAAGCGGTAGGGCATGGATTGACAACCCTGGTGGGGTGTTGGGCTTAGAGAGACCTACGACTGAGACATCCACCAAAGGGAAGGAGCCAGTGTATTCTAGTGACCGTGTAAGGATTAATAAGGTGAATGGGTGTCTCCTGCATTGCCAGGATAGGCCTGTTCTGGTAATCCCTCCTGAAGTTGTGAAGGAGGATGTTGAATACCTTTTCACTCATGCTCTAATCTACAAATTTATGGGCATCTAAATTTTTGTGTCAGCCTTGGAGGCTTGGATTCACCGAACCTGGTAGGTGGAGGGTGACCTCGACATTATGTTAGCTAGGAATAGTTATTTTATGGTAAATTTCTCCTCTATATCCGACTGCAATCAAATTTTTGAGGGAGGACCCTACTTCTTTGACCGAATTGGCCTGTTTCTCAAACCCTGGCATATAGGATTTAATTCTATAGAGGATCTTCCAGTATGCGTGCCTGTATGGGTGTGCCTCCTGAGACTTCCTCTAGAATTTTGCTTGAGGATATTCTGCATTAAATAGCTACCATGCTGGGTACACCTACTGCCATAATGCACCAATCATTAGACAAAAAGCTCATTTCTTATGCCTGTATCTGTGTGGAAATTGACTTAAATAACCCCCTACCAGATACTATGGAGATTTGTATGGGATCTTCATCCTGGGTTTAGCAAATTGACTACGAATCTATTCCCTTTAGGTGTAAAATCTATCATGAATATGGACATTTACACCATCAATGCCCTCGGGCATCAAGAGTAAATGGAGGGGATGCCAATAGTACCAAAGGATCAGACCAACCAGCCCATATGGAACCTAGAAATTTCCAGCAGGGCAGCGCCATAAAGGAGAATGCTCCTACAAACTCTAGAGCCACGACATAAGGATCACCTATCTTTAATGGTAGGGACAAAGATGGATTTACCCAAGTCAATCGCCAGTTGAGGGGCCGGGGGTAGAAGCATGGGAATCCAGATCGGCAAGTGGAGATGGGTTTCAACCATTTCGAGACTCTTGAGAGTATGGCCATTGAGGATGGTATCCCTTTGAGCTAGTAGGGGGACCTGCGGATTGTGACGGAAAGGATTCTTTCCTCACTGAATCTCAGGATATGGTGATCCAGCCGACTAGGGAGACCTCCCCTAAACTAGAAAAAGGGACCCTAGTTGTATTCCCAACCCAACAAGACAAGGATATCAGTTGGGTAGACATGGTAAAGGAGGCAGAGCTCTCTAAGAAAGAAAAGGCTTCATCATCCGTGCTAGGCCTAATGCAAAGGCCTTTCAAGAAAGTATCTTTGACCACACCTTCCAGAGTGGGATGCAGGAAGAATCAAGACAAAATCAAACTTAGAGAAGATCTGTTGGTAGAGTCGGGGGTGGTTAAGACCCTAGATGAACACTTCCCTCCCTCTACCCAATGATTGTGCTGTCATGGAATGTAAGGGGGTTGGGTAGCACCCCCAGACATAAGGCTATCTGTAAGTTGGTTGATGATCACTTTCTTGATATTTTATGTGTCCAGGAGACTAAACTTGTTGTTGATGTTATGTTTACCTATTTGCCCAAATTCTAGATTTATGGCCAATGCCAGTGTGTGGGTGCTTCGGGAAGTGTTAGGGGCATAGCCATATGCTGGGATCCTAGAAAGGTTACGCCACTCCACTAGATTACTAGTCCTTCAACTCTCTCTATGGTCGCCTCTTCTCTGGATACTAGGGAGCTGATCTTGGTCACCTTAGTGTATGCACCAGTGGATATCTCAGGGCAGCATAAGATATGGGAGCATCTACGGTAGATTAGAAGTTGTCACCTTTTCCTACCTTGGATTCTAACAAGAGATTATAATGATGTCCTTTGCCTAGAGGAGAAGAGGGAAGGGGCAGCATGCTTAGGACCCACGTCTGAGCTTCTTCGCCACAATATGGACTTGCTTCACCTATCGGATGTCAAACCTTTTAACAGTCTCTTCACCTGGAACAATAGGAGATTAGGTAAGGAAGCTATCTCTAAACACTTAGATAGGTTCCTTGTGTCTTGATTTTGGCAATCTAGTGCAATTTCTTTGGCCTCTAAAATTCTAGACTGGAGAGGGTCTGACCACTGGCCCATCAAGCTCACTACCAGTCATATTGCGGGGCCCAAGAAGCCTCCTTTTAAATTTCAACTAATGTGGCTTTGAGATCTGTCTCTCCATGGTTTGATGACCCAATGGTGGGGACAAGGTGGGCCTGGGTATGGCACGGCTATGTACTCTTTTGCTAAGAAACTCCAGTATGTGAAAAGGAAGCTATAAGACTAGAATAGAAGTTGTTTCAAGAATCTCCATACTATGAAGAAAAGAGCTCAGGACAAGCTGGACTCAAGTACCAGACAGATTTGTGACTTGGGTTTTTCAGAGGAATGTCGTAGGGTAGAACTCCAAGTGGTGAAGGATCTTACTGAATGGGAACTTTGAGAAGAAATCTTTTGGAAATAGAAGGCCCAAATTGACTGGCTCCAGGAAGGAGACAAAAATACAATTTTCTTTCACAAGTCTGTACAGGCGCAATGCAACAAGAACTATATTTCCTCTCTTGTTACCTTGGATGGCACTTGTCTTTTGTCCTGCCCTGCTATATCTCAGGAGGCCATCCATTTATTTTTAGTGCTTCTATCTAGTAATGCACCCTTGGCCGAAAGGGAGGAAAACACTATTTTGTCATGCATTCCTCCTGTGATTACAGTAGCTATGAATGAGACGCTTATGAGGCCAATTGTCATGGAGGAAGTGGAGAAAGTTGTTTTCATCATGCATAGAGGCAAAGCTCCTAGACTAGATGGCTTCCCAGCTGATTTTTTTTAGGATTTTTGGGAGATTATTAGCCAGGACCTCTTGGATGTGGTGTTGGAATCTTTCTCCAACAAAGAGATGCTCTGGGCTTTTAATGCAACTTTCCTTGTGCTAATTTTGAAGAAAGAATAGGCTAATCAGTTGGATCTTTTCAGGCCCATTGTGCTATGTAACGTGGTCTATAAAAAAATTACCAAGCTTATTGCAGAGCAGCTTAAAGTGTGGCTGCCCATGGTTATTTTTGAAGAGCAAGGCGGCTTTGTGGCTGGAAAACAAATCTTGGATGGGCTGGTGATTGCCTTGGAGGCAATCCACTCCATGAGTATGTCTCAAGAGAGAGCCATGTTTATCAAGCTTGATATGGATAAGGCATATGATAGATTCAGTTGGAACTTCCTACAAAAAATCTTGTTGGCCTTTGGATTTGCTCAGGCTTGGGTCCATTGGGTGCTAAGTTGTGTGACTACACCATCCTTTTCAGTTCTCATCAATGGGGAGCCATCCAAGCTTTTTGGTGCCTCCAAAGGTCTTCGGCAGGGAGACCTACTCTCACTGTACCTATTTATTATTCTTACAGAGGGACTGGGTTGACTTATCAAGTATCAGGCATCTCATAGCACAGTTCTTGGATGGTAGTGGGGGAATGGGATAACTACGTTGACTCATCTCTAATTTGTTGATGACACTATCCTGGCTGGGAGAGCCCAAGTTAGGGAAGCAGAAGCTTTTCGAGCTACCCTGGATACTTACCTAGTAGCTTCAAGGCAAAAAATTAATGAGCATAAGTCTTTCATCTATTTTTTTAATACTCTGGATCCCATCCAACAGAGGCTTACCACTACCCTGAGATTCTGGACTCAATCTCTCTTGGTGACTTACTTGGGGATCCCCTTAGTGGTGGGAAGACAACTGAGGCTATTCTGGCAAAATGTTCTGGATAAGTTAAGGCAAAAAGTCAATCATTGGTTGCACAAATGGCTTTCTACTACCAGTAGGGTGACACTCCTACAATCCATGATTCAAGCTTTGCCTATATACCGCAATATGGTCCAGGCAACTCTGAAATACTTTCTTAATGAGTTTGATGCTCTATCCTGGCAATTCCTTTGGAGCAGTAATTTACAAAATTCCAAATGGAGCCTCATTAGTTGGAATACTATGTGCTGGCCAAAGAGGGAAGGAGGTATCGGCTTGCGCTCTACCATCTTGACTAGTCAAGCCCTTGCAACCAAAATTTACTAGCGTTGGTGCTCCAATCAATCCCACCTCTAGGCCTGTATCCTTTCTTCTAAGTATCTTTCAGGAGTTACTCCGTCTGAGGTTCCCAGATTCCCCATCATGGGAAGAGGGTCTATGGTGTGGAACACCCTCAAGCATGGAGCTCACCTAGTGCAGTGTAGCCTTTTTTGGATCTGTCATAGTGGCAGGGAGGAGCTCTTTTGGCAAGATTCTTGGGATGGTACTCCTCTCCTCCTATCCTCTCATCCACATTTACAGCCTCTTTATGAGTCTTTTTTGTCAGAAGGATGGGATACTGTAGAGCATTATAAAGAAGCTTTTAACCTGGGCATGTATGTAGGCTATAGATGGAAAAACTCTTCTAATTAGCCATCGGGAGGGATTGATGGAGAGAGAATAGAGCTATCTCAGATCCTGATAGCTCGTAGATGCAGTTCCCTGTAGGGAAGGGATGTTTTGGCCTGGGGAGGAGCCTCCACTAGCCTATACTCTGTATCTTTTGGCTACCTTGAGCTATCAAAGTAATGTTTTGGGGAGATTGATTTCCAGTGGGGAAATAAAATCTAGAGCTCCTCTTGGCCAAAATGTAATTTCTTTCTTTGGACTCTCACTTATAATAGGTGCCTGACATGGGAGAATCTATGTAGCAAAGGTTTTCAGGGTCCATCCATTTGTGTTTTATGTTGCAGTAGTGGGGAGACTGCTCCCCACCTATTTTTTTATTGTCTTTTTTCCAAACATCTATGGCACCTATGGTGGGTGATTTGGGGTTGCTCGTGTTGGCATGCCTCTTCCTTGGTAGATTTTTGGGAGTGCTTGGGACGTCCTCCCTCCAAGGCTTCTATCTTGTAGACTGGCTAGATAATTGGCCTGACCTTTATTCTTTGGAACTTATGGATTGAAAAGAACAGGAGGATCTTTCAAAAAATTTGTATGGAGCTCAGGGCTGTGTGGGCAAAAATCCTCACCACTCTCCAAGAGACACTCTAGGTTAAATGCAGTAGCATGGTGGACTTGAGTCATGTGGATGTTGTGATCCTTGCTCAATTTTCCCCTATTTTGCCTGCCACATCCTTCCTCACTCCTCCCAGGCACCCCACGAGAGGTCCAAGTCAGCAGGCGCGACCAGTCAATTGCGCAGGTCATTAGAATCCCCCCGAGAATGGATTCATCAAGGTAAATACCAATGGGTCCTCTAAGGGGAACCCAGGTAATATTGGGATCAGTGGCATTGGAAGGGATAGCTCAGGGGTAGTTTACTTCATTTTTTTATTCATATGGGCCAGCATACTAACAATCTTATGGAGGCCACGACCATTTTGGAGGCTATGCAAACTTGTTGTCAACAAGGATGGTGAAGCATTAGCTATGAATCAGACTCAAAGGTGGTGGTTAACCTGTTGAGTAAGAGGGTGTTCGATAATGTGGATTGTCAGCTGGCAGTAGTAGTCCAACAAATTCTCTAGTTAAGTACTTCCTTGGATTCGGTCTCTTTTAGGCACATTCCCCGGGAATGGAATGGAGTTGCGGGTGTTTTGGCCAAATGGGCCTCTGAGCATGCCCCGAATTGGCATATTCAAGATCAAAAGATATTGCCCCCAGATTTTTTTGGTAAGTTGGCTTAACTTGTTGAGCAGGACTTGGCTTTGTAATTTTCCCATTTTCAAGCTTTTTTAATAAATTTTTACACCCTTTTAGTTAAAAAAATTACCTCCAAACTTAAGTGAGTTCATGTTTGACCATCTAAAATTAAGTGTCATTTCATTTTATTGAATTGTGTCATATGAGTAGATATAATGATCAACCTAGATATAAGTTGATTTATAAGATCATCTAACTAGAAGAGCAATGCAAGACACTGTAAACCGCAATATTTTTGTAACACAATTTCACCTATAATTAATAATAAAATCTCTAATGGAAGGATGGTTGAGAATGCTATAGGTCAATTGATAAGTTCATTTAACTATTTTATCAATTTATAAGATCATATTAATGGTTTATGAAAGGCAATCATTACTAGTCAGCATCATACAGATCTATTCAATATTAGCTTTAATTAGCTTACCATGCTCCTTCAACATCATAGTTCACATGGCTTTACTGACATGCTCCTTTATAAAAGCACCATTTTCCTTATTTATGTTGAGATCTACTCTTAACTTTAGTTCTTCAATAATTTGCCTTATTCGAACTGCAGTAGAAGAGCAATGCAAGGCACCATAAACCTCAAGATTTTTGTAACAAAATTCTACCCACAATGAGTGAGAAAAACTCCTATGGAAGGATGGTTGAAAATTTACAACTGAGGCACCCACTCTATGACCACTGGACCTCTTCCATGTGTATGATGTATCATTGAGGGGAAGAACACATAGGATAACACCTTCTCTCTTTTATCCCCACTATCAATGTAGTAGCCTATTCATGACAATACACTCGACCATCAAATTTAGGCCTTGGTCCTCACCACCTTGTTATATTTTGGCCATTAATATTTTCTATTTAAATATATATAAATATCCTATTTATATAGGAGAGTGTAGTATCTTGATGTGTAACATTTAATTATTGTTAATTAGGTTAAATAATATATTTAAAATAATATTATAAATATGTTAAAACAATATTGAAATAACATTATCGGTAGGTCGATGAAATCAAATGACATATTCGTGTTAATCATTTTTATTTTAAAACTACCAAACTCAAATGTGCTCAACAAGTACAATGTTTAATTATTGATGTGATGAATTCTATGACAAAATAATACATTCTAATAATTCCATTTAATTAATCTAATTTTAGTATTATGAAAAAATAAAAGGTTTAGGCTTGTCTTATTTTCAAAATAAACAGGCTAAGTTCCAAGAACATAATAGTATAAATGTACATCCTAAAATGATAAAAACATAACCCAATAATTTATAAATGAATATATAAGTTTTTTAGGAGTCCTCCCTCCATTCACAATAATACATAGCATTGGGGAACTTCTAGACAAAATGATAGATAATTTCAAACCAATTTGATAAATATGTGATAACATTTAGATTTTGATGAAGTATGTTATTTGTGTTTCATCACGATGAAATAGGTAGTGTCTTTCTCAGCATCAACTTTCATCTAATTTCATTGATCTTCAACCCAAAATTAAGGAAGCAAAAAGGTGCTTCATCGATTTAATGAAACCAAGTTAAATATGATGCAAATGTGACTGAGTCAAGTTCTTAATTTCTTAATTAACTCCCAAGCTCACCCATCTATTTTAGCCTTGATCTTGAATCAACTTCACATACCACCAAAAACATGGTTATCTTTTTATATTAAAAATCCTTCCCATTGTAATGTGAAGATATGTGGTTGGGCACCCTCTTCAAAAAAAGGGATGTCAACCATAAGTATTCACCAATCCTCAAAGTCAAAGGAGTGATAAGGAAGAAAATCCCAAGCATCTTGGAGAAATAAGGAGACCCCAAACAATGTTTTTTTCTTACATGTGCTAATATATAATAGATATATTTAAATATTACAAGATATTATGTATAATAAATATTAAATCATGTTATATTACACTATATTAGATATTAGATTTTAGTTAATATTTAAGGTGAAATATATAATATATTTCAATATATATTTAAATACAATATTCTTAAAAAGGAAAAGGGCCACCTACACTCTTAACTCCATAACATAAACATCTATTAGGCTTCTAATACAACACCTATTGATTTTCTTAGATTTACAGGAGATACGTGGTTGATGATGAGTCATGCATGATCTATACTACCACCAATCACCATGATGCCCACCCCACAACTATGTTAATTAGAAACCTACATCTTAGAAGAGAAGTGTCAAATTTTGCATAGAAGATTTTATTTTTCCTTTTCAATTACTGAAAAAAACTCATCATGAAGCCATTGTTTGAAATATATAAATAAATATGTTACAATATAGAATTTTTAACCTCATTATCTTGTCTTCATATAAATGGAATCATAGTTCTACTTTGAGTCACGTAGCAAACATGGAGCCTTCCCACAATCAAATTGACATCATGTTGTCCTCCTCAACCACTCACAATGGACCTTATACAATGATGTTGATTTGGACCATTTTTAAAAGAGAGTGAATTTACCACCATCTAATTTTTCATATGTGAGGTGTTACTCCACCAAATAAGGGTTTATGTGATCATTAAAGAGGCTCAAATGCATTAGAGTGATGTTTGTGTACCATACACCAAATGTGCCTAGGAATTGTGTCTTTTGTGTTACGTCCACTATAAATCTTATGTCCTTGTGCAAATTCAAGGTGAATCCATGAAAAAAACAATTATAATGTTGTTATCAATTTTTGAGATGTGTTATCAATATTTAACGTGGAAGTATTCATAACTCACATGTTTGTCATATGTACTTCTAGGATCTATTATATTTATGAATGGAAGAATTAAAGAATGTCTATGTATGACAATGGGGATAGTTTTAATGTTGGTAGCATGTTTTTCGATGTGGCACAAAGATTTTATGTGGTACGATTCATCTTTTTCATGTTATGCATATGCATTACCAATATCTCTTCTATTTACAAAGAGAAAAAGCTAAGAACATCTATATCGCACAATGTTTTATTGTATGTAGTGCACATAATGATTGAAGGATTCAAAAACTCATTTATTCATTTCAAGATTTGGTTGTGCCCAAAAAATTTATAAAAAATAAACTCCAAATTTACCCTAACAAGTGCAATTGTTTTATCCTTGTCTATGTTTGTAGAACCCCACCACTATTAAAGAACTAGATGAATAATCAACTAACTTACTAGTAGGGGAGTTTATGATTAGGCTCTTAGTTTTTAGGATTCATGATCTTGACAAGTATTTGGATTTTTCCTTTGAGCCCAAAATAAAGGTGGTGACACACTAAAGGATTGAAAGTTATGGAAAGATGAGGATTAGGTTGAATAAAGCACATTTAGTTATTTTGTATCTTCATACAACAAATTCAATTAGTTCCCATTTGATTATCCCAAGCATAATCAAGTATCCAATGATAGGGGTATCTTTATTCCCTATGTCAAAACCATTGAAGAGGCTCATGTGCATTAGGGGAATTTTTTGTGTCATCCACCAAATGTGCATAAGACTTGTGTTTTCCCTCTTGCCTCCATAATAAACTGATATGCTTTTGTAAATTAAAGTAATATCTATGAAAAGATACATTTATAATGTTGCCACTAATTTTTGAGATACATTACCAATATTCAATGTGGTAGCATTCATGGTTCTCATGTTGGACATATGCACTCTTAGGTTCCCTTCCATTTATATATATTCCATCTAATATCTTCAAGTGATTAAATTTTAGGATAATAATCTTGACATGTATTATCCTAAAAAAAATTATATTAAAAACTACCATTTCCTCCTGCAAGAAAGGGAATAATGAAGGGTCATTTGGAGGGAAGGGGGGGAGGGGGCATAACCAATCATGTGGGAAGAAGATTAGTTATTCCAATTAAAACTGTATTTTCTTACCACACAATAGTTATCTATGAGTAGAAAGACATTTAGATTTTAGGATATCCTTCATGAAAACACTACTAAGATTTTAATATTGGATGATGAAATTATAAATATTATCATAAATGAGAATGAGAAGAATAACCTAGTGGTCCCATAGGCTACTACTCTTAAAATATCTATGTTGGTGATGTTGAGAAAATTTATGGGCATTTTAATATGATTATGGTTCCATTTCATTCCTAAATTTTCTTGACACTAATCACTTAGATATTTTAAGATTATGGATTGATGAATGATCGAATGGGATTTTAAAAAATTGCATTTAATTGACTTAACATATTTTGATGAGATCAAAACTTTCTATGTATGTTAAAAGGAGAAAATAGTCAAAGTGTGTTGCTTTAGATCAACATTTTCACCCACATATTTTTTTTTTTAAACTTATCTAAAAATTAAAATTTTGATGTTTCATATCTTCTTGAAACTATTGATGTGAAACCAATAATAGGGTAATAGTCATAATCAGGGGATATTGCTAGGGCATTTACAAAAACATGCATAATATTCATTCAAAACTATCAAATCTACTTCTAACAAGTCCTAGACATAATTCAAATATATCTCTAACCTATTCCTACTCCACTTCATTAAGGTGACTTAAAGATCTAATTAAGGAACAAACTTTGTGAAGGTTTTGGAAGATAAAAACCCTATTGATATAAATTTATCTACCAATTACAATTTGGATTTTAAATATCTTCTTAAAAATTTAGATGTGAGTCCAAGAACAAGGTAATAGTTTTAGTTAGGGGATATCACTGGGGAATTTATAAAAACATGCACAATATTCA
>JARHVA010004616.1:1030000-1057500 GCA_037957365.1 Torreya grandis | reverse complement strand
ACCACTAACATAATGAAAATTAAAGGCATAGGATAATATATTCAAACCAAAACATGTATAATATTTCAAATATATTCAAATAAAAAAATAGCAATTCAAAACACATCCCTAACTATGTTTTTCAAGTCTAATGACAATGAGAAAAATGATGGAATGAAGCCACACATATATAGAAAAAGTAACCTTTATGTTGGACTATGTCTCTAATATTTTAAGGTTTGAATTATTTCTTTGGTTTTTATAGATTCATCTTATCTAAATGAAAAAATTAATCCTAATTTATTTGATCTGGGCTTTGGAAGACCTAAAAATATGTATAATAATCATCAATCAAGTAGTTGTTTTTAGAACTAAAAATATTGACTTGGGTTCACATGGTAGTTATTTTAAACATGGGATTTTATATTGGTTGATGTGTGAGATCTAGGAAGGCCTAAAAAAATTAGTTTAGATTTTGATTCATTTACTCCTAAAGCAAAACATCTTCACATTCTATGTTTTTTTAGATGTTATCAATTTACTTGGGGTGAGATTTTGGTGGATGGTAACTTTTTTTTTTAATTGAAAAAGTGGTGTGTTTTGAGGCACTTATAGAATTAAAGAAGATATTTTGGATTCCTTGAATAAATGCAATAAGTATAACTAAAAGTTATAATCTTGACTTTTGAGGCTTTGATAATTATTTTGAGTTGATTTAAGGAAGGCAACTTGTTTAAGAATAAGTCTCAATCTCTTGATTTTTTTATAATTTGAGTTCAAGTTAATCCTTAAAAAATTATCAATTTGAAAACAACAAGATTTGAAATTTAAAAGTGTATGCTTCAAATTTAAGGACTATAGAAATAAAAAATTATAGTTTAGAACATTATGTATGTATTACAAGTCTGAAAACCATAAAAATGAAGAGCATGTGATGGTGTGTGTAAGAATTTATGATGAAGGCACCCACACTATTATGTCATTAGGGTTTAAGGGTAAGGACTTAATAACTTAACAAGTCATACACATGCACCTTTTTTATGTGTGTGCTTTAATAGGGCACTTATTCCTTTCATGGCTCAATAGTAATTATCTTATCTAGACCATGTGATTAAGTCATCTAATATTGATAATATTTATTTGTAATATGAAAATGGAATGCAATTACTATCTTAGATGGATCATGTGATTAAGTTATCCAATGTTAGTATTATTTGTTCATAACTTATAATTTATAATGAATTCAAAATGTGTGTGTGTGTGTGTGTGTGTGTGTGTATATATATATATATATATATATATATATATATATATATATATATATATATATATATAAAATGTCTCAAAATAAAATGTGAAAATGTATAAATTATTTAAATCATTCAAAAAGATCCTAAATTTTACATTAAAATGATACCCGTGATCTCTCCTCATTATTAATTACCCTAAATTTTATATTAAAATGATATGCTTAACTTATCCTCCTCTACTTGTTGAGATAATAGATATTTTACTGTTTAAAAAAAAATATTACAATTTTAAGAGTCATGTCACACAGATAAAATGTTGTTCAAGTTAAGATATAATACCAAGAAAGGCTCTTAAAACAAATGGCTTATGAATATAAAGACAAAAGTCATCTTGTTAAGGAAGTATTATGTCAATTATAATGATTTGAATGCATTGTTAGGGATTTCCATTATTCCATGCTTAAACCCAAGTCAAAAGTAACAAAACCACTAATCAAAATTTAATAAAATATTGATTTGCCATATGGGTTTCCCCTTCCCAAAAATTATGATGATGTGGATATATTTTCCCTCATCTTTTACGATGTTCACATCAACCCCTTAACTTGGCTTGTATAAATTTGAATCCAAATTTGCCTAAACACCGAGTTAACTTTGAAGGTAGGAACATTAACAATGTAGTTACTAAATTAGCTTATTTTATTTGTTATCTTGACAATCAACATATGTACAATCAAAATCTCATACATGTATATATCTCTCTCAAAAATATTAATGAGACTATACAAATGTCATTATTACCTGCTGGAAATCTCATCCTTTTCAAGAGCAGTAGGTTTAAATGAATAGTCAGAATTAATTTAGAAACCTCTCAAGATCTAGGTTCTTATCTTGTAAAGTGTGTCAGTGTTCTTCTAAATGTTTTTGTATTACATCACTTCTCTATAGAATAATTATTTAACATTAGGTCAATTTCATCTTCTTGGATTTTTCCACCCAACACTGTAACTATGTCATGTTTTCTTACCATTGGATGAGTTCCTCTTGGTCAAACATTTCACTTAGTTTCACCATCTCCCAATCTAGATGTTTTAACTAAACATTACAATGTTAAGTTTATTGTGCCTTATTTTACTAGCTTGGTAACATAATCTTCATTCTAAAAAAATAGCTAATGTTCTCTTCTTCTTACATGTTTCTTTACCACTATGCTCATATCCATTCCTCTTACCCTTACGATTTTATCTCAGGTAAGTAAAGGCAACAAGAGAAGTACTTTCACTATCAAGTAGAGGCATCACACACCAAAAAGTAGGGATCTCATGCTCAATGATACTAACATGGTAAAGTAAGGAGATGATCCAAAAAATGGACACCTATTAGGGTTTTTTAAGTAATCAATGTCTCTATCAAGGTATTTAATGGATTTTAGGGTTTTTACAGGTAGAGGGCCCCATAAAAAGTCATGGGTTCTATAATGCATCATAGGTTTTTGCATTAGGCATAGGATTCTTCAAGGAAGTAACATCTCTAAGAGCTTCACAACATAAAAATAAAAGAGACAGTAGACAACCAAAGTGTGCAAAAAAATATAACATGAAGCTAAGGGAACAAGTCTATCACACTACCCCTAATCTACTTATTTTGTCTCTATCTTTTTTATTTTCTTTTGCTCTTTGTCAACTCTCCAAAGCATCAAACATGTGAAAACTACGTACTATGGTTAAACATTCTAGTGAAAATAAAACCATGGTTAAAAGGGGGAAGCCTTGAGATAATGAGAACACGATGACCCAAGGTATTATAATAGATAAAATACAATTTTTTGAAGAAAGAAAGTACATAAAAAACTTAGGTCCAAGGAAACTTGATTCAAATAGTTTCGAGAGGTTTATTAGATCCTAATTACAATTTACTATTTTTTTGGTTAGGAAATTTTATCAAGAGGGTTTAAGAATCCCATAAGTTCAACCTTTATAGATTACAAGGGGTCCTAGAGAGTTTTACCTTAACACGTAGATAGATAATACCATTGGATCATGGAGTTATTTCTTACTAGGATACCAACAAGCAAACTAAGTTAACATGAATAAAAATATAGTTTTTGTGAACACAAAATGGTATTGGGTATGTTATGGCATTGACAAATTTTTAGGATGAGACACAAAATAAAAACATCTCTGAGATTTCTCTGAAACCAAATAGAAACAATGCAACTGTCACTATTGAAATGCAACATTTTATGGAGGACAAAATAGTGATAAAGGAGGATACAGGTAAAAATAAAGAGGTTATTATCCTTAAAGAGTACTTTGAGTAAAAAATAATAAAATTAGAGATCTCACAACATGTAAAAACAAAAAAGAGGAAGGGTTTTCAGACAATAAGGACCCGTATAGCTCTACAATGACATTGTTGCTATGGTCATCACAACTTTATGTACAATAACTCATGAGCATTAAAGAGATGATTGAAACTATTGAATCAAAGGGACAATGTGAAGGTATCAAGCTGAAGGAAATTACAATGATCAGATGGAACCTTGAAAGGGAAAACATGTTACTCAAAGAGTAAGTAATAAACTTGCAAAATAGTATGGGTAGAGGATAGCAAGAGTTGATCTCTCTAAAATAAGAATTAAAAAAGATGAAAGTAGTAGAAAAAAAGTGTTCAAAGCCAAAGAAATTAAGTGAAAATATAGAGTTATAAGAAATTCAATCTATACTTGCAAGTATGGAAATAAAAGGAAATGAACTAAGAGGCCAAATATTGTACACAAGGTGTAAATGGGCCATCAAATGTACAAATACAAAAATGATTAATTGAGAAACAAATTTAGAGATAAATAAAATAAGCAAATGACAAACATGGCAAGGTTATAAATTTCATCATCAAATGTTTACAGGACTTTGGAGTGAAAGAGAGAATGAATATTCTTGTAAGACACTTCTTCCATGACAAACTAAAATAGATAAATTTTATTCAACAAGCTAATAGGATTAGAAATAAAATAAAAGAAGGAAGGAATAGACATGTAAGAGTTGCCTTGAGAAACATGGAAGATAAAAATGTGATCCTAAGGAACAAAGGATTTCTTAGAGGCATTCATATATACTTATATGAAGATTTGGCATTTACCCAACAATAAGAACAAAAGAAGTGGGAAAATGTGAAAACAACAAGAGATGAAATAAAGTGGCCATGGATGAAAATTTGGAAATCTCAAATCAGTGAGTGAGTATCACGCAAGAAATAGGAACTCAAGGGCCCATAGGATTATCTACACATGGTAAGTTGGAATTGTAAAGGTCACCCTTGGAGAAGAGGACCAATGTTAGGGCCCATAGTAGAGGGGGGAAACATTATTATTCTTCCAAAAACTCATGAACATTAAAGATGCAAAGTAAAAGACATTGAAGGATACAACAAAATATTAGTTTGGAATGAAGGGACTAAAATAGTTAAAGGGAATGGGGGGCTTAAAATTTTAATAAGATAAAAGTGGGGGGAAGAAAGTAAAAGTAGAAAAAGAGGACCTAAACAAATAATTCACATGGTTGAAAATAACCAACACGAAAGTAAAAATCAAGTTGGTTGTTTGTTAATTTTCCCCAATATTGTCAAAATTCTACTAGAAGAGAAATCTGGATTGCAAAGATCCCTATGCAGCATTAATGAAACACATTTATGTTTTTAGCACCTTAGGATAAATAGTTTTAATTGGGGATTTTAATTCTAAGACAAAATCAATCAGTGTTTTTAATTGGATAGTGAAGAAGGAGGGGATAAAAATCTTCTGTGAATTGATGAAAGTAGGGATGGGCTTTAGGAAAGGACATCCCGTGATGGTAATGGTATTGTGACAAATTTTTAAGGGGAGTTTCTTGGTCTCTATAGATTATATGGAATGGATATTTGTAATAGTATGAGAGATTTTCCAAGGTTAGGTGGTATCACTTGTAAAAGTTACAATGGTAAAAATGTGGTGGACTATGTAATTTGTTCTCAGAGATCTATTCCCAAGTTGTTGGAGTTCAATATTGGATATTATCCTATTGAACTACAATCTGATCATATGCCCCTCCTTATTAAGCTTGGCATTCACAAAAACATGCAATAGGGAGAGAAGGGCCGTCACACTCAGAGGAAAGCCCACCTGCAAGGGAAGATCCTCATGAATCAAGAGAATCAATAGCTCTTCATTGTTGCCCTTGAACAACACCATCATATCATAAAAAACAATGCACCTGAAAGGTAAATGATGATTCTGGTGAATATGTTTGTATCAAGATGTTGATCCCTATAATATATAAAACATTAAATGTTTTCAAGAGATCCCAGTCTAAGAAGGGAGTATAAATACTTATTCATCTAATCTGTGGTATGATGAAGAGTGCAAGGCAACAAAAATATCCCTCAAAAAGAATGAGCTAGACAAAGAAAGCAAGAAAAAGTATGAAATTGTGGTAAAATCCAAAAAAGAGATGTGTGTGATACAAAGGAGGAAAGAGTTGATTTCTTTAGGTAAGTACAATCCCAAAGGATTTTAGAGATAACTACAACAAAATATAAAACAATATTACATATATATAATGGTTAAATATTTGAATCTTCTTTATGAACAACAACAAGAGAAAGGGTACCCTCCCATAACTAACTCTCCAATCGATCTCTTCATAGTGGAAGATATTAAGCAAGGTATAATGAAGTTAGCATGTGGTAAAGTACAAGATATTTATGGGTTTCAAGAAGAATTTTCAAAGTGGGGGGTTGAGCCTCTTACTCCACACATCAAAAGAATCTTTAATAGAATCATAGAGTGTGGATTTCTAGTAGAACTGACAATTTGTGTCATTATCCCTCTATTCAAAATTGGGGATATCAATAATCCTTCCAATTATCACACCATCATGATCAACCCTCTTCTTGAAAAACTTTTTGGGATCACGATAGCGCGTAGAATCAGTAGTTGGGATGAAAAATAATGAGAAAGAGAAAAAGGATAGGTAGGATTTAGACCAAGACACTCTACCATTGATCACTACACAACCCTTAGGCACCTCATTAAAAATGTGTGGGACACTTAAAGAGAGGAAGACTTTTGTTGGTTCATTGATTTTTAAGAAAGCCATTGACATGGTTCCTAGGGATAAATTGTGGAACAGCATGGAGTAACCTGGTGCTCCTAATGAGTATAGAGCAATAGTACATAAGTTTTATGAGTAGGAGAGGGAAAAAATTATAACTAGAGAGGGTATGTTTGATAGTTTTGATAGTGACATCTAGGTTAAATAGGGTCGTCCTCTATCCCTCACTCTTTTTGGTTTATATATTGACAAACTTGAATATTGGTTAAACAAAATGAATGGGGGAAGTATTTAGATATCAAGTTACATGGTAAAGTTACTTTTGAATGCAAATGATCTTATTCTAATTGTAAAAATAACTAATTATTTATGCTAACATTTGAAAGCCTTGGATTTATTTTACCAATAAATCATGATGCAAGTGGATATTAGCAAGACCAAAGTCATGATTTTTTCACTAAAAATGAAAAATTAGTAGGTTAATTTTATTTTTCAAGGGAGCTTGCTGGAGATAGTGTAAGAGAATAGACACCTACAAATTGCATTTCACAATAGACTTAGTTGAGAGACATGTAAATAAAAAAGAATCCAATGTGGATGGAGAGCATATTACCTTGTTTAGAAGAAATGTAGGAAAGATGAACTATACATTTGGAAAACTAAAAAAACTTTTTGGTTTGCTGGTCAAGCTGATTATCCTCTATGGTTGTGAGGTTTGGGGTAGTAGCATGTCAGATTATAAGTGGAAACAATTAGAAAGAAATCAAAAACACCTATCACTAGTAGATTCAAATTCAAAATGGTGGTGCCTACAATATCCTATTATCCAAATGCATAATGTTTCCAATGGAGACTTCAACATTGATCAGGTTACTAAGCTACTTAAAAAAGGTTGGAAACATGGATAATCATCACTAACACAAAATGGTCATAGAGGAGAAACTAGATCAAAGGAAGAAGACATGGATGCATTAGAACAATAAAAGGATGGCCAAGTGGGACATTAATTTATAATAATTTCCTAACATTATCAAGGAAATAAAAAAGTTCATGTTAAAAAAATTAGGATTGTCATGTCGACATACAGAATTGGTCATAAAAAAGCACATTACATCAAAGATTCAATCCCATGTAGGAACATGGTAAGAACGTTGATATGTAGTCTACTCTTAAGGGCAAGGCTAGGATTTTAGTGGCTCAACTGAGGAGTAGGTCACATCATCTTATGTACAAAACTGGTAGATGGACAGTCCCTAAGGAAGAGTGGGAAGAAAGAACTTGCATTTTTTGTAGCAAATGGGTGGTTGAAACTAAATGACATTTCATCATTAAATGCACTATGTATGTAGCTATTCAAAGTCCATATGAAACTATTTTGAAAGTAGGCATCCTAAGTGATATTTTTGAGTCTAGGCTTCACAATGTAGCTAGTTTATTGATCAAATTTCATAGTAGAAGACCTAATATCGAAAAGAAACTAATAATGTCTTGATGTTTTGGTTGTTGGTCCCTTAAACTATTTGGTCTCTTGGACATAATTAAAATAATTCATTCATTCATTCATTCCATCCTCAATCATCTTGGATCCTATAGATGAGATTTTAAGACTTTTGTTGACATGTGGGCTAGTCTCCCTACACACAATTCAATATTTAACATTAAGTTTAGCAAATCAATTTCATAGGGTCCACACATGGACCGAAAAATCAAACTTAAGGGTTAAATTTGAAAACCATTTAAATATTTTTTAGGGTTTTAACCATAAAATACAGTCAAATTATATTTTCAACCATTTATGGATGGACAAAAATATATATAACCTATCAATGTGATGTTCAAAATTAAAAAATAGTCATTTAAAAATATTAGATATAGTGGAAAATTATCCTTTGTATTTTGGTTGTTATGCTTGTAAGGAGAACATTATTTTATGGGACAAGTAAACTGCACTAGTGAGTTGAGCTGAAATCTTATTTGTGTGGATTTTGTTGAGTGTAAAATTACCTATGTAGCCTACCATTTATGCTTATTGTGAATGCCTTGTTTATTTCAATGTTGTACATGTATTCAACTTAACAGACAATTATTATTGTGAATATAACAATATGATTTAACTTATGTTATATTCCAAATGTTTTTGTATCTTTTAACATGAATCTGGAGTGATATAATTTTTATTTTTTATTTTTCGTCATTGTTGAATCCCCTTTTTGGTATGCCGATAACTAAGCATGATGCAGTCTTAATGTTGTTTTAAAACTCATCACATTTGATTAATATTTTTTCAAAGGTTAGTAGGTCATCCTGGATTTAATGCTATTTTTTTATTAATTTTAATACGATTTTGTGAAAATATTTGGGGCCCAGAATGATGCAAATGGTGCACATTTAGTGCAAACAGTTTGGAGTGAAACATCACCATTTTGTTCTACAGGTGTTGGCACCCATTTTTATGCATGTATGCACTCATATAAATGTGAATAGGGATGGGATAAGAATTGACTCTCCTATCAAAGGAAATTGAGGATGAGACAAAATTACAATGAGTTTAACCTCAAATAGTGGTGTATACCTACTGCGATTGCTTTTTAATGGAATGGGCAATGAGGCCAGAAGGGTTATTTTTATGGAATCAAGGATACCCACTCTAGTAATAGTATCAGCTCTTCCTCATTCTCCAACGCTGGCTTATTTGATTTCAGGCTCAAAATGGGATGGAGGGAAATTGAAGAGGACATTGTAGGCATTGAAACGACCATTGAACCAATATGTGGTGCATTTGGACCTTGAGGCACAACCTAAAGAGAGTTTTGATCTTGCCTCTTATGCCAAGTTAGATCTCATTTTTAAAGAGGTGGGCAATGTTCACATGATTACTACGGCTAACTAGACTACCTACAGAGTTCCTACAATGGTTGCCAACACCCTCCATATGGCTACAATTATTTTTTTAAAATGTGTTAAATGGGTTTGGTTTATAAATCTTAATGCCTCAGACTATCCACTTGTAACTCAAGATGGTATGTGTTTTCTCCTTCCCCTGAAACTAGATATCTTATATTACAGAAATTTTTATTTTATTGATGTTGTTAGTGCCCAAATCTTCTTAAAAAAAATTTGTCTTGTTTCCTGCAGAATGAGTGCTTGTGAATTTAAATGTTGCCCCCATCTGGAAGTACCTACCCCAGTGATAAAAATATCACTTTTGCAATCAAGTTGTGAAGAACCTATAATCTTTAGTTTCGGCTAACATTTAACATTTTCATGTCTTATAATAAGTTTTGGTTTTAAGGTCTATGATAAAAATTTAGCTAAAATAAATTAAAAAAATGACTAAGTATTTCAAAAATACTAAATCCAAGTGAAAACTGTAAAAGGTGATGTGAAAGTCAGCGAAACTTTTGGGCAGAAGTACAAAGTCAAATTGCAACGTTAAACTTGTAAAGTGCAAATGCTATTCAAATCTCTGCCACCCATAGGGAAGTATCGAAGCCCATGTGAAAAGTTAAAAAGGGTAAATGAAAGTTTTGAATGAAAAGGGGTCACCAGAATTTTTAAAGGAAGATGCAACTTTTTAAAATTGAAAATTGTAACATGAAAGACAAATCCCGAAATTCACGGACATGTAAAGTGCATGAAATTCTCAAAAGTCCACGCAGAAGCTCTAGCCGGGATTTTAATGCTCCAACGCAATTCATTTATGAAAATTTGTTGTGCAAATGGAAGTCCACACGGGTGTTTCCGTAGCCTACATAGCGAAGTTTTCAAGGAAGCGTTAGTTTAAATGACAAGCCCACGCCAATGTGTCTAAAATCCACGTGGAGCCCTATATAATAGGTCCTCAACATAGTGAAATGACGGTGAAGTTTCAGCTCCATTTGCAAGTATGTAATTTGCAAATTCCATTCAGATGTTTGCCACCCTCAGTAAAAGGAAAGTGTGGGACCCGACGGAGATGTCCAGCGGAGAAACAAAGCCAAAAGGCATGTTTTAAATCGTAATGTTGAATTTTGCAACTCAATCTCTGAAAACCGTAAGGCAGCAAAGGAAAAGCATGCGGGGATTCTTGGTGGAAGTACAAGTTCATATTACAAATTTATAGTTGGAAACTGCAAAATGCAGCCGAATCTCCCAAGCCCACAGACAACATCTGTCAAAAGTATAAAAACCGGGGCCACGTGTTTTCCAAGGATGAGAGTGCGATTTTCTACACGAAATGTGTTCAAAATTACCAGTTAGAGTGTGTGAAGAGGCTTGTTGGCAGCTGTTTCCTAGCTTGTTTTCAGTAGCTCGAAAGGCAAAACAGACACTTAGCCTACACGTGGATACTATGATCCTAGCATGTGGGAGCCTGCTTAGTGCAATACAGATCGTGCCTGTTGATGGGAACTCATAACTTTGACATCTCATGTCCACCCATCGGTTGCAACAATAGCTCCAACACTTTATTTGGGCGCAAATATTGTCTATAATGGCGATCCTCTTAGAGATCTATCAATGGGAGCTTTTATTGATAAATTTATAAAGAAGAAAGCCCAAGGCGAGCAAACAATCAGATGGAAAATGGCATGGAGACTCAAAAATGTCACTTTTAAGAAAAATTCGCATTGTGATCTCTCTGATGGAACCTGATCTCCTATCTCTGGCATAAGAATACGTGCCTTTAGAAGAAGTTGTTTTTCACAAAGTTTTATATGGAAAAGGACAGCTCATCAAAATAAAAGTCAAAAATTTGAGAAGAAAGCATTAGAAAGAGTTAAAAAACAAGTGCTAAGGGATTCGTTTAACGCATAAGTTCAACATGGCCCTCAGATTGATAAGGTACAAATATAAATTTAAAAAAATATTGAAATATATTCAATATTGTAAAGAAGAAAGGAGAGTTTTATCCTCATCAGAGTCCCAATTAGAAGCTATTAGTACTACTGATGCTGCTGATTAGGGTATTGGTAATTAATGCAATACTTCTTAGTTACTTTAGTCTGATAGAACAAAATAATTTTCTAGATTAGTCATCATAATTGATGATTCATGACTCTGAAGATGAATGCTCTAAGTGGGCTTCTTTTCATAGAAGTAGTGGTAACATGTAAGTACTTAAAAGAAATATCACATTGATGATAGGGAAGATCCTTTACATGCAAGCAATGATAGATATATTCAAGGCATATCATTAGCTAGAAATATCTTGTCTTCAGGTATGAAAGTGTTTGATTTAGAGTATAGGACTACCTCTTTGGAAAATGCACAAAGGAAAGCTGAAGTAGAGAATGGTGTGAATTTGAGGGGAATCTATTTTTCTAAGTCATATAAAAACATAGGTGAATGTGTTGGTTCTATCAGGAATTAACAGAGGAAAATTTCAAGGTAATTGAGGTTATCACTATTAAAGATGGACATTACAAATGTCACTCCAAAGTACATGGAGATTTATAAGAAAGATGTTACTTTTTAATTTGCAAATTGCAGTCAAATGTCTGCCACCCACCGATCAACGCAAGATGGAAACTCAAAAGGTCCATGGCAGAAGTTTTTAGTGAAGATGCAATATTCATTTGTAATTGAAAATTGCAATGTGCATTCCAACTTCCTAGACCCACCACATACACACCAAGACAAAGGCAACAAAAATACAACATCAAATTACAAATTTACAGTTTGCAAATGTGTAGCAGACTTTCAAAATTCAAGAAAACTTGTGAAGTTGCACTTGGAGGCCAAAATAATGTCAAGTCAAAAGGTGGAAAACTGAAACATGAGCACAAAGTCTCGTATAAGGCAAAATAAAATAAAAAAGCACTTTTCACTATTACGTTTGGTGGTAAAAGTGAAAATAAAAATTTGGTGTTGACCTCAAATGGCAAAAAAGTAAAAACATAAGCTAACTATCATATGCAATATTTGGCTAATGTCAAAGAACTCCATGGATGATAAAATTATTATAGGTGTTTTGAGACCAAAGTGGGCCATTGGAAGCATATTTTTAAAATGGCCATGGATCCCAATAAGATGCCTCCATCATAGTTAGAGCATTCTAATGCCATCATGACAAAGCTATGGGCATCCTTCGAATTACAGAAGGATGGAATCCATCATTTACAAACTTGTAGTTGGGCAAATAATTAGTTGGAGAGCAAGGAAAGGAAGTTACACATGAAGACAAGAGTGTGTTTTGTTCCTACTAGAATATTCTCCTTCAAGATCAAGTGCAAAAAAATTCCATCCAAGGAGATCAAATGTTTTTTATCAAACTTTATCATTATATGGACAAGCAAATACCAAAATCATTTCCTTGCAAAGCATGAGCTTTCATGTGTGATCAAAGTCATCTTCTAGATAGAGTATATTCCCAGAATATTTTGGGTGAGAGACTTGTATAAGAAAAGAGGATCTATCCTCTTTACAAGGTTGTTGTTAGGTTGTTGATTTTTATTTTTGGGGCTTAAAATTTTCAACCTTAAAAATATGCTATGTGTTTTATCTCTTTTTCTAAGGTGATTGTAGTTGTACAATCATTAGCAAACTCTAAGAACATAATGTATATATCTCCCCTATTTCAAAATAAATCGACCATGTTTTTTACCATTGTTATGCATTCTAAACATTATATATATTTATGTATTTTAAAGTTAATGAAAACATTTATGATTTCTATTGTATCTTGTCAATAAAGTTCAATAACAAATTCTTCATGATCTGTTGATTGGTTATCTAGTTTTATGTCACTCAATGGTAGTCATTCTGGGCATGGATCTAGGTTGTAAATTCCTTTATGCATTGTTAATTGGGAGTGTTTTATTAATAGTCTTTTAAGGACATCATGGACATATGGATTTGATAGGAGAAGGTACCTGAGTTTTCACATACAATGTATGCTTTGGAGATCTAGAGATCATTTGAGTGTTTGCATTAGATTGGTGTCAATAAATGCAAATTATTCCTGATGGTTTTATTTATCTTGCTTACTTAATCTTTTGCATATTTTAATGAATAATAATATGGCTATTATAAAGAGTTCCTTATGTTGAATTCATCCACCACAACCCACTTTTATATCTACCTTACTCGTCCTACTTGGATCCTACCCTATAAATAATACATGTTGTTGATTATCTTGATCATTATTTGCTTGAAAATGCATGAATATTGAGTATCTAAAATGTGTCTATAATTACTCCTTGAAGCCTAGCATTGTAATAATTCGTTTGTCCTCTATTTATTAAAAGTTTCTCTAGAAATGAAGGTTACATTCATCCTCATATCCATCTTCAATAGCTTGTGTCTAATCTAAGTGCATTTGCCCAGTCTGTGTGACAACTCTTACAAAGTGGAGTGTGAAAATTGGGTTATCCTCTAGTTAGATTTGTGTTTGTGCCAATAATCCCCTTGGATATTGAATTTTAGTATCCCCCGCTATGAGCAAGGTAACCTGTAGGTCCTCTCACCTTGGTTCAGGTAGGTTTAAAAGTAGCATCAAACTAACCATAACCTCTGTCAGTGTCTTCCAATCATTATTTACCTCTATTCCATCTAGATGTCAAACCCTTTGCTAGTCATAATGACATAATTCAAGTTTATCATCTACATTTTCTCTATTCTCAAGTGTGTAAGGCTAAATGAAAGATGTGTATAATTAAGAACCAACACTACATTGACATCATATTGGGGACATGATCCATGGAAATTATGTTACCAAGGACTCTTGTAGAGATTTGTTATTAGTTTAGGTTCCAAAGTTATCTATCTAAGGTGATCTACTAATATTCTACTTTGAGCCATCAACTGTGCAACACTACATTGGCACCATTGTTGGGGATGAAAAAATCATTAGCACTTGTTTTGCCATAAATTCTTGTAAAGAACTATTAATTTGTTCATTTTTTAAAGTCACTTTCCCTTCTAAATATGAATCTAAAATTTTTAGTATCTCTTTAATTATATCTCATCGATAAATTATGATTTCAAAATGTATAACTGCCTATTCATGATTTTTTCTATTCTAGAAGTTTTCCTTTAGTGGTGACTCCAATATTGTATCTGGTTTTAGAATGATCAATATCCACTTTAATAAATTAAATTTTGTGTGTTATCTTAATTTAAAACATGGAAGGACTGAGTTCCTCCTTTAAATGTGAATCATCAAAGAAAATTGTCTTAGAGTTAAGTGTTCATTCTAAAAGAAGGAGACAAATATAGAGGCCAATTTAAGTACAAAATTCTGCTACAAAGGAGTGTCTGGACTATCAAAATTCTCATACACCTAAACTTATTTTTATAAAACTTCCTTTGATTTAAGATTACCATAGTTCTCCTGATAACATAGAGCATTATAGTCCTATTTATTACCCAACACCTTTTCAACTAGCTGAATCACCTCCTAAGTTTGATCCTCTAAGTCCACCTCATTCACTACCTTGAAACCCTTTGTCATATGATCTTGAGACCACCATTGAACCAGTCATGAGGCATGGAGATCATGATGTGAATGAACATCCTACATTGAGGATTCCTAGATTCATACCTATTAATTTTTATGAAATGGAGGGTTGCCCTAATGAATTTACAAATGAAATAAGAAATTGACTCTCTATGCTTTAAGGGAATAATACAGTGACTGGATCAACATTTGAGGGCTTTCCATAATATCATTAAATATTATGAGGTTGAGCATGAGGTTTTTTACATTAATCTATTTGTGCACATGCTAGAATAAGATGCTCATGAGTGGCTAAATTCCATTTCCCATCAATGCATATATTCATAGGAAGAAATGAATAATGTTTTCAAAATTTAGTATGGTGATATTATTGATCCTAGGTTCATTCTTGCTGAATTTGAAAACATAAAGAATAACCCTAATGATTGTGTGTAGGACATTAATACAAGTTTTAATAAGACTATGATGAGGCTACCTAAAAACATTAGGCATAGTGATATTACATGCTTGATTAAATATTGTGATGCATTTAATGAGAAGGTTACATACTAATTGAGATATAAGGCTCCCATAAATCTAAGGTTGTAATCTATTCGGATTTGACTAGAGAAAACATGAAACTAAGCTAAAGGGGTCATTAAAGATGATGGAAATGTCCTCATCATGTATCTATTGTTTGTGTGTGTCGGCATGTATGCATACATGCATCTTGTAAAACTTCAACATGCATCAATATTAAACACCAACGTAACATAAGTCCAATGTTTATGATTGTCTACTAAGTGCGACAATTCTTCTATTCAATCATATTGTGTTTATTAAAGGTGTTTATGTGGAATCTAAAAATTTGTTGCTTCATTTCTATCTAATTACAATTTATTTTTTAATACAATATTTATGATATAATTTTATTTTTATAATATAATTATTTCAAATTTTAGTGTTTTAGAATAATGAGGAGATAATAAATTCTTTCAAGTCTATATAGTAATAGTAAATCTAATACTAGGATACTTAATATTTAAAAAATTATTTGACTTTTTAGAAAAATTATGTATCATATATATGAAGTATAATAAAAAAGAGTTGATTATAATTTTATTTTTTTAACATTGTACTCTTAATAATTAATTGCATATGAACATACAATTTATAATTCAACCAAAATATTCTATTAAAAGGAAGAGGATAATTCATCACATGAGATTAAATTCTCAAACATTTAAATCCCATATAATTCCTCAAATTTAGTCATGTCAAAATATTTCTTCTTCAAAGGATTCAAAAATGTGGTCTTCGAGTTCAAGTCTCAATGTATAGTGAAAGTTATACTTAGTGATGTTAACATTACACTTCACATAATTCCAAGTGCTTTTTTTTAAGGATCTTATTTTTAGCTACAATTTTAATTCATCATAAGGGGAAAAGCAAGTTAAAATAAGTTAACTATATAATGATTTTTCTAGAGTTTATTTATTGATGCCTATGCAATTTTATAAAATGAGGACATTATATAACATTCATTATCTTTATGATTATAAATAGTTTCTTGAGAATATCCTTTTTTTTTTTATTAATAACATAAATGTTGAGATAAATTCCCTTAAAGAACCAATTCATATTTTCAATCCCTTTATTCATAAAATTTTTGGTGTAATATGGTACTTGGAACTTCAGTTATCATTATTATCAAGTCTTCTATTGAACCCTATAACCACCCAAGATTTGATATAAAGGACACAAAGAGAGTTTATCATGAAAATAATGGAGTGTTATTCTCTAAGGATTCAAAGTTTTCACCTCTATCCCTCGTCCTTGACCTCATCTCCTCCTCCTTCGAGCCCCCTATCCCCCTCCCAAGACTTATGTTCACACTTTAAAATGAAGTGTTATTATAGTTTTTTTAGAACCATATTCTTTTGGTATGTATAAATAGTACAAATATATCCAACAAAACCTATGATATAAGAATCAATTTTCTTTCCTTATTGAAAAGATATATAATATCTTTGAAGAAAAAACTATATAATGGGACTACCACATCATTATTAAATTAAGGATTAATTATTAATTCTATTATAAAAAATATATTTTTCATAAATTACAAAAGTGGTTATAATATTTTTATTCCTATATTATACAACCATTGAAAAAAACATGGACTCTACAATTTTGAACTACTATTAAGAATTTATCTATAGCTTCATTGAAACATGTAATAAGTAATTCAATTCTTAAAAAATCAAAATAAGAGTTAAAAAATATCCTCTGTATGATTTTTTTAATTATTATATTCATGAGAAGCTATCTTTGTAAGCACTTTGTATACCTTCTGAAAGCAAACCATGACTAGAGATATTTTATTTTAGTCTGATAAAATTGTTACAATAATGTTGATTAAGGTAGAGATTGGTTGCAAGGGATAGAAATCAAAAGTGGAATTTGTCTTTACTTTATAATTAATTAACAAGTACCTTCAACTATGGCAAATAAATAGACCCATACCCGTCACCAAAAAAAAAGTGGATGTGAAGTTAGATAAGGGATGTAAAGAATAATGAGAATTCAGATGTGATGCATAACAAAAATGAATTTTTGTTATAAATTCATTCCAAAATAAAATCATCTTGAAGCCCAATATGAGAAATGAGTTCACTAACCCATGGAAATATTAATGCTATTTATAAATGAGATCCATCTAAGAGGGATGTATGTAAAAGTGGGAAAGTTTAAAAAGAGAGTCTAATGTATAAATATTAGTTAATTGTTAATGAGGATATGATGAATTTCACTAATACGTTTTGATGATCTTCCATCTATATTAACCTAAAAAATAGGTAATATTATTTTATTAAAAAAAATAGTTAATAGTATACTATAAAAATTAAAAAAAACATATAGTACTAGTGCTAACAAAAATTACATAATAAATGTTGAATCAAACTAAAATAATTATATTGTAAGGTTTGGCAATTGATTTAGGCATGGAAATGGTTGATTTTTCATTTGACACTCTTTATATCACTCATATTTGCATAAAGATTTTAAAACTAACTTTTTTTTCCAATCTTTCTATATATTTATGTTGGTAAAAGGTTGCATCATGAATTGTGTCAATAATATTATGACATGATTAATGTGTCAACAATGTCGATAGCATTATAATTTTTTTGGTAAATAAATGTTATTTTATATATTTTTATTTCATATATATATATATATATATATATATATATATATATATATATATATATATATAATTTCAATATTGAAATAATAATGTATTAATTATCAATTACAGTAAAAATATATATAAATATATTTATTTATTGTAATGATTAATATTTAAAATGTAAATATATTTTAGTTTTTTAATCATAAAGAGTAGATAATATAAAACACTGACATATAAGAAACTAATTATGATAAAATAAATTATATTATGAAGGTACTAAAGACAATTATCAAATTCATATCTATCATAAAAAATAAATAAAATTATATTATTTATAAAATATACACAAACATAATAACAAAAAAAATTAATTTTATTAAACAAAATTTTATAATATATTTTAATGACATGTTTGCATTATTTGTAGTTTAGTTTTAAATAGTATATGAACAAACAACTAAAATTTTGGCATAAGATAAATCTATAATATAACTTTAAATAATAGTAACTAGATCTAACTCATGATTAAAATTTTGGCATAAGATAAATTTATAATATAAATTTCAATAATAGAATTAGATCTAACTCATTCCTCAAAATAGTAATTGAAGTAATCCAAATGGTTAAACAAACCATATAATTGAAGGAAGAAATAATTGAGATAGAAACAAAAATACTTAGTTATTGTTCTACATTTTTTAGACTCAAATGGATATATAGAAGTTTTTTAGACTATAACTTTGCAATTTAAAACTTACTATGTTTGGGGTCATATTCGAAATGATGTTGAATGTGCACTAGTTGGATCTAACTAGTCTTTGTATGTGTCCCAATGCAGGTGCTAAATACGTAATTTGATTCCAAATGTGTTCTTTATCCTTTCTGAGTTATGTACTATTCTTTTCTAGTGTGCTAAGAGATGATAAATTGAGTTTTATAATTAATCTAAATTGGGTGTTAGATTTGATATGACATCGAATCTACATTATTCATATTCCATGGGTCTTTTATGTGTATTCATATAGGCACTAAATGTGTATATTGATGAAAATGTGTACTTTTTTGCTTTTTAAGTTATAATTTTTTTTGTCGGTGAGATGGTAGATGATAAATAGAGTTTTACAACTAATTTTTTAAATTAATTTCCAAAACATCATATTTTTATTGTCTTTCATCATTGACTTGATTTGGGAAATAAATTTATGAGGAAACTCAAGGGAGTGGCAACTATATTTCCATCATGCATGGAATTAGAGTCAATGCAATTCTAGTGCACTTAAGTGTAATTTTGAGAGTCAAATTTTTGTCTTGTTTCCCTAGTAAATAAATTATAGCTATATGTACTTCACCTAATCCTTATTTTATTACAACATATAATTTAGACATTATCTGAAGTTTTAAAGAGCTTAGATATATAAATTTAGAGTGTGCTTGTACTTGAATTCCCTTGATGCTTCTTTATTGAAATGCCTCGAAGAGGAATCCTATATATAATCATCTCAAGATTGAATTAAAAATTATTTGTATTCAAGATGATCAAGAAAATAAAAAATAACTAACAATTATGAGGTCAAATATCAACAAGAAAACTAAAGAGGGAAAAAAATCATATAAAAAGAAAAGTGACTAATTCAATATATTGTTGAATATATATAGAAAAGATTATAACTCAATGGAAGAAAGGTTATATAAAAAAGAGGGAGAACACACATAACCATACATAAAATAAGACAAGAAGACAAAGTCACATTAAAAACACCAATAAAACTTTAATCTTAACCACTAAATTATATATAAAAATTAAGACTAAAAACTTATATGATTACATAATTTTTCTAATTTACTATAAATACATGCATATATCAAAATAAAAAATTAATTAGAATATATTCTTATATTTATTTATAAAATATATACATATACTTAAATAAATCTCCACCTACAAATTTATTTCCATTTATATATTTTTTAAATATATACTCCTATCTTTCCACCAGTTTAGTAATGCATATGATTATGAATTAATTGATGTGATTGTAAAGGCTTTTTTAATGTAAAATCATGACAACTTATATATCATCTTCATACATATGTACCCACTTATTGTCTCAATACAACACACCTAATTGCCTTTTTTAATTAAAATAGATCAACTTCAATAAGATTTTCCAATCACGACGTGGTTTTTATTTGGCCTTCTATATTATAAGCATAGTTGTCCTTATCTTGATGTTTAAAAATAAATTACAATTCAGTTTGCTACAAACGAATTACAATAAAAAAAGTGGAAATAATAATATTAAATTATGGGAATGCATGAACACATGTGATTTAAGTTTTGGCTTGAAATTCGTTAGCATGCATATGTAATTTGAGTATGTCTTTTTTAATTTTAAAAAAATAATAAAATAAGAGGGTAATAAACAAAGCACTAAATACTGTCGTGGTTGTATGAAAATAGAACATTGTGAGTAATCTTTGGATGTAAAAATGTTTCAACCCCTCTCGTTGTTTTGTCTATTTGTGGTGTTATTTTTGTTTTTTAAATTAGTTAATTAAATTAATGTTTTTGGTCGACCATAATATTATGAAATTAATCAATTTGATTGTTCTTTTGGTTAATAGTAATTTATTTTTATATATTATTTTTTATTGATATTTTTAAATTTTGGATAAGTTTTTATGTATCAATTTTTTAAGCTATTTCAGAATTAATTATAAAATGTATCCTCTCTAACTTATTTAAGTCATTATAATGTTAATAATATATATTAATAAATTTTATACCATTATGTAATAGTGTTATCATACTTACATCTATATTCAATTGTACCATATTAATTGGATAAATTACCAAGTCATTTTTAGTCCATTTCAACGAATAAAATTAGGTTATGATCATAAGATTATTGATTAGGAATCCAAAAGAGACAAATTAATCTAATTTTCTCAAAAGTGAATTCAACTCCACAATCAAATTTGGAATAGCCTAAAACCTAAACAATGATTATACACTTGTCCTAGTTAAACACTAGGTAATCTTTATTTGAATTATGGATAACGGTTTATATAATAATATAAATTTATTTTATTTATATTCCCTACTTATATATTATTCACATTTTTATATATAAATAAATATTTATATAATTGAAGTCACTTTTTATATTTCCACAAATGAAATAAGTGTAGTGTGTTCAATCTACCTACATGGCCATAAGGCCACTTAATAAGATCATAATACTCTATATATATGAGTCACCAAATTTCTCGTGTGGCTTCCACAAAATAAAGTATAAACTATAAAACTATGTCTATGACTGCTATAATTCTTGCAGACAAAATGTCTAGTTTAAAATGTGACCCATAACACATGACACAATTGTGCAATTTAAACAAGAGGTAACTTGGTTGATATTATCGAGAGTATGTTTATAGTGCAAGAGTCTAGGATAGTGACATGTCATAATTACATGCAATATATGATCTAAATCAAAAAAACTTGAGGTCTTTATTGATATTTTTAGGGTTCACAAAGTCACATAATCCATGGGATCCACAAGGTTCACAAAGCCCAAGGAATTCATGGACCATATGGAATCACATATATACATAAAATATTTTAGATTATTAACATAAAATAAAGATTATTAACTACATTACTCTATGTGAGGGGATTTTGACCATTGTCATGATCGCATCTTAGAAAGCTGTGACAATGAATGGCTACAAGAAATGGTGGTCAACTTATTTTCACATAGAGTCAGTTAATTTTATTGTTCACAGTAGTGATGCAAGGAGAGAAATAATTTAAATGACATGGGTATCATGCCTTTTCCAAAATATACAAAGTCATTAATTCAAATTTTTAGCTATATGAGAGGATTCTAACATAGTTTGTTTGTAGACCATTAAGTATGTGATGATGGAAATTGCATCGTTGTTATTTATTGTCATGGATTTAAAATACTACATGTGACTTGCAATTTATATTGACTAAATGTTTTGAAATTCAAACAAAGATGAATCACCTTAATATAATGTTCTCTTAAAAAAATTATACCAAGTGGCCTACAAATATAATTCTTAAGAATGTGAAAAGTTTCAAAGTAATAAAGGGATCAACTATGGTCTATTTGAGAAACATAAATATTTAATGTTTATAAAATCAAAAAATACCCAACCATAAATAATTAAAGATAGGAATTTGTGGGAAGGTTTCTATTGTACTGATAATTTCAAGTGGTCACCATAATTACACATAATCTATGAGAAAATGCCACACCACCACTATAATTACACTATTGAACGAGATAGTCTAGTCACATGGTAAGCAATTCAACAATATTATTGAATATAGATCATATAAAATTAATATATAGTAGAGTCCAAAACTACTATAATTCAATGACTTCATTCACCAAATATAATGATGTGTAAATCTTGGACTGTATTTTGAGCAGCTCTCATCCAAATTATGAAAATCAAGTTTTGTTTATTCTTCATCTAATCATGCGAGGAAATAGAATATAAATACTCCCATTATAAAATTGAGTTTCTCCATTTAAATATCATTATATTTAGGACCATTTTATCTTTTAATTAAAATTAATTTACTCATATTTTTTTTTAGATACATAGACGATTTACTTGTTAAGAGATATGGTCAAGTTAATAAACTGTTATAAATTGAATATGAATTAATTATTAAGGATACATGCTCAAATGAATAAAATATTATAATTTTAATTTCTCAAACTAATAAACTATTATAATTTGATTATGAATGCATGTATGATTTGCTTTTGAAGGATATATACTCAAATTAATAAAATATTATAAATTAATTACAAATGAGAATTCAATGTTACTTAAAAGTTCCACTAAATAATTTACACTCCAAAAAAAGTGGAACAAAAAGATTTAAAAATTATTTATTAAATATATAAAGTTTAGCTAATTCATTCCTTATTCCCTCATAATATTTTATTAAATAAAAACTTTCTAATTAATTAAAAATAATACCTTATTTTACCATACTTTCCTCTTACTTATTTCCTTATAAGATCCTCTTAATAAAGGAATACACTAATTAGTCATAAATAATATCTCATTCTGCTATACTTGTCGAGGGATTTAATTTACTATTAGTAAGACAGACATTTTGTCCTTTTATTTAAATACCAACCCTCATTCTTAAGAGCTAAATTTTATACTATAAATTTTAAATGAAAAAGGCACAATCCTAAGTTATTTTGACAATCATTTAGGCATAGATCAAATTAATATTTTTTTTTATTCATTTTAATATTACTAGAATATTCATATTCATATTTATATAATTATCATTATTTAATATATTGAAATATAAAACTGTCATTTTTTCACATATTAATATTTTATTGATAAATATTGATTTTAATTTAAAGAAGGTAATAAATGAGTAAAGAGTTTAGAATGTTTACATCTAATTAATGAGTATTGTTTGTTTGGTCTAAGCATGATTCCTTGATCATTTTTTATGAAGAAATGATTTAGATCCATTATCCCCCTATACCGATGGGGAAATCTAGAACATAAATGCTCTGATTCCAACTATCATGATCTTATGATTACTTTGTATTAGCAACTAAACATGGAATTATACCAGAGTGAACAAGTAACTAGAATTCACAAATAACACAGAATATGAGAGACAATACACAATCTTGTATTAATACTCATCTAGAAAGAAAATACAATAAAGAAGATGCCACTTCTTCTCACACCTCTCAGAGGCTTCCCACACCTCAAGTGTATAGTAATTCTCAACCAAGAGTTCACTCTCCTACCAAAAATGGTCCCAACACACAACTCAAACATAGAGTTGGTGTTCACCTCCAACCAGTCAGTAATAACCCTGCCAGTACACAAGTACTCAAAGTACTTCAAGTAGATTTCCCATGAACTTGAAACAACCTGCAACTCAAATGATCTTACTTACACATGTAGATCTACCATGAACTTGCAACACCATGTAATTCAAATGATCTTACAATTGGAAGGATCTACCTTGCCTTCCTCTCTTTGCACTAAGTCTGAGTACACACCATACTCCAAGTAGATCTCCCCTGATCTTGCTACCTGTTGTGTTGTGATCTCCCTGATCTTGCTGCCACCTGCAAATCAACTTGGTTTTGCAACACCTGCAAACCTAGATCAAACACACACAAACACTTGCAAGTCAATGATCTTAATTACCATGTAGATCTCCAAACCTATCCTTGCACACCTGCTGACTGTGATCATACATACATGAAGAACCCTTCTGATTCTCCAAACCAGCACCCACACTTGGCACTGTGGCACTAGGAGGAACACACCATGCTCCCTTCACTCTGAAGGAGCTAATCTTGCTCTCTTACTCTCTAGCACACTTTACAATACAACCCATGAGTCTAATATATAGATCCCATGCAAACAATAATTAGACATCCAATTATAATAATTAGATCCACAACTCAAGACTATAATTTGCCTTTTACATGCAAACAACTGATTTGTTAACTAACTATTTGTGAAACTGACAGTTCTAGAACCACACAGGTGACCGATGTCGGTCCTTATCTACTTGGAGGTGATCAACATCGGCTGACTCTTGACCGATGTCGGTTGCTTCCTGTCCACCAGTGACTGACGCTAGTCAGCCTAACCGACGTCAGTGACTATGACACTCAGCAACCTCCTCCCCTATTTACATTAGTGAAGCTTTTAGCTCCACAACCTAACAATCTCCCACTTGGAGATAAATAGCTGCACCTATACCTGTACTTGTACACCATCTAATCTATTTCCTATCTTGTATCCCTCTTCAAGCTCAACCTTGAAGACCAACCACCACAAATCCTATGGTGCACCTCCTGTCATCCAAGTAACCTACCGCATCCGCATCTACAAACCCATGTATAAAAGAACTTGACCCTGCATAGCATGTTAACCTGCTGCTGGTCCCTCTCAAATACTTGAGAATCCACTGAAGTGCCCTCCAGTGCTTATTTCTCAGATTCACTCTAAACTTGCTGACAACTCCCATTGCGTGGGCAACCTAGGTCCAGTACGCATGTACTTAACCTCATAATGTGAATCAGGACACTGTTCATATAACTGTCCAACCCATCAGCGTGCTAATCGGTTTCACACAATCATCTAGAGACAAAATCAACCTATGATCTTCCATGTCTCTAGAACACACTTATGCCAAAGAATTTTGCTCCTCTAAATTCTTCATGACACACCTCTGAACTAACTTTACCTTTAGCTTAGAAAAACCATGTATGTGTAACCCTGCATACAAGCAAACACACAACATAAAGTAATAGGATAATGTAGCTATCATCATCCACCTGGTAAAGAAACCATAGTAGTTACAATGACATTGACTAAAGCCATGCTTTGTCATCCACCTGTCAAACCTGTACCACTGTCCTAGAGCTTCCTCAAGACCATATGACCTGGCCTTCCATCTCATGTGTCCATTCTCTCTATTCTTTAACTAAGGTATTCATTCATCTTTTAGTGCTTTCATACTGGCTGGCAACCCTACCAAATCTCCCATTTGGTTCTGCATCATAAGAATCAAATTCCCCATTCATACCATGCTCCCACTGTTTCCTGGATTCTTCCTACTCCATAGTGAGCAATGAGTATAACAAAGAGGAACAACGAATTTGAGGCTTACTTACCCTTTTAGTCTTCCATATGGGTGTTTGAGACTCCTTGACAGCTTGCTGTCCAACCAAAATTCATTCCAGTGACCGACCTCGATCACCACACAGTCTGCATCTGACAGACGTCAGTTCCATGCGACTGTCCTGACTACCAACACCAGTTTTCCTGAGCGACATCGGTGTCTACCTTATGTTATTGATGGGGAAATATAGAACATAAATGATCTGATTCAAACTATCAGGATCTTATAATTACTTTGTATTAGCAACTAAACATGGAATTATACCAGAATGAACAAGTAACTAGAATTCACAAATAGCACAGAATATGAGAGACAATACACAATCTTGTATTAATACTCATCCAAAAATCAAATACAATAAAAAAGATGCCACTTCTTCTCACACCTCTCAGAGGCTTTCCACACCTCAAGTGTACAGTAATTCTCAATCAAGAGTTCACTCTCTTACCAAAAATGGTCCCAACACACAACTCAAACACAGAGTTGGTGTTCACCTCCAACCAGTCAGTAATAACCTTGCTAGTACACAAGTACTCAAAGTACTTCAAGTAGATCTCCCATGAACTTGCAAAAACTTGCAACTCAAATGATCTTACTTACACATGTAGATCTACCATGAACTTGCAACACCCTGTAATTCAAATGATCTTACAATTAGAAGGATTTATCTTGCCTTCCTCTCTTTGCACTAAGACCGAGTACACACCATACTCCAAGTAGATCTCCCCTGATCTTGCTACCTGTTGTGTTGTGATCTCCCTGATCTTGCTACCACCTATAAATCAACTTAGTTTTGCAACACCTACAAACCAAGATGAAACACACACAAACACCTGTAGATCAATGATCTTACTTACCATGTAGATCTTCAAACTTGGCCTTGCACACCTGCTTACCAAGATCATACATATATGAAGAACCCTTCTGATTCTCCAAACTAGCACCCACACTTGGCACTGTGGCACTAGGAGGAACACACCATGCTCCCTTCACTCTAAAGGAGCTAATCTTGCTCTCTTACTCTCTAGCACACTTTACAATACAGCCCATGAGTCTAATATATAGATCCCTTGTAAAAAATAATTAGACATCCAATTGAAATATTTATATCCATAGCTCAAGACTATAATTGGCCTTCTACATGCAAACAATCGGTTCGTTAACTAACTATTCGTGCAACTGATAGTTTCAGAACTGCACAAGCGACCGACGTCGGTTCTTGTCTGCTTGGAGGTGACCGACGTCGACCGAATCCTGACAGATGTAAGTTGCTTCCTATCCACCACTGACTGACATCGATCGGCCTAATAGACGTCGGTGACTGTGACACTCAGCAACCTCCCCCTGTTTGCATCAGTGAAGCTTCTAGCTCCACAACCTAACATATACAATGAGAATGTTCTATAAAGGAATATTGATAAATCAATGGATATATTCTCTTTGACTATTTGAACAATTAAATCATATGTAAATTATTGAAGCATTTCCCAACTTCACTTAACTATCAATATCTTATTATCTATTTTCCTCTAAAAATAGAAATTTCATCATTTTCTTATTTTATGGCTTCTTTTCCTCATTGGGTTGCCTCATTTAATAATTCTATCCCTTTCTCTAGATAATTAGGTTTATCATTGATTTTGGAGATGACCTTTTTTTGAGCTTAGTAAATCACATTTATTTGAATAATGATGATCTTTATGATATGACTGTTTTTCAAATTTCTTATGATTGCTTCTCTTTTTGTTCACATTTATTTCCCTTTTGATTTTATGGTAAGTTTTATTTTCTTACCACAGTTTCTAGTGTTTATGTATATGCACCCCACTTTTATTTTAATTGC
>JARHVA010004616.1:962500-1025000 GCA_037957365.1 Torreya grandis | reverse complement strand
GAACCAACACTACATTAGCATCGTTATCAGGGACATGATTCATGGCACTTATGTTGCCAAGGACTCTTACAGAGAGTTTTTATTAGTTTAGGTTCTAAATTTATCTATCTGAGGTGATCTACAATTTTTTATTTTAGGCCATCAACTATGCAACACTACAATGGCATCATTGTCAGGGATGAAAAGATCATTAGCACTTGTTTTACCATAATTTTTTGTAAAGAGTTAATTTGTTCATGTTTTAAAGTCATTTTCTCTTTTGAACATGAATCTAAAATTTTTGGTATCTTTGTTCTTATATCTCAATAGTAAATTATGATTTCAAAATGTATCACTGCCTATTCATGATTTTCTATATTCTAGAAGTTTTCTTCTAGTGGTGACTCCAATATTGTATCTAGTTTTGGAAAGATCAATACCCACTTTAATAAATTTAGTTTTGAGTGTTCTCTTATTTGCAAAGCTAGAAGCTCTGAGTTCCTCCTTTAAATGTGACTCATTAAAGAAACTTGTCTTAGAGTTAAGTGTTCATGATAAAAGGAGACAAATATTGAGGTAAATTGACGGACAAAATTCTATATAAAGGAGTGTCTAGACTATCAAAATTGATTTAAGATTACCATAGTTCACCTGATAACATATATCCTTATAGTTCTATTTATTACCCAACATGTTTTCAACTAGATAAATCTCCTCCTGCATTTCATTCTCCAAGTCCATCTCACTCACCCTCTCACAGCCCTTTATCATCTAATCTTGAGCCCACCACTAAACCAGTCATGAGGCATAGAGATCAAGATGAGAATGAATGTCCTGCATTGAGGATTCCTAGATTTAGACCTATTAATTTTAATGAAATGGAGGGTTGCCCCAATGAAGTTATGAATGAAGTAAGAAATTGACTCCATAAGTTTCAAGGGAATAATGCAATGACTGGATCAACATTTGAGGGATTTCCAAATTATCATTGAAGATTATGAGGCTAAACATGAGAATGTTTGAATTAAGCTATTTGTGCACATGCTAGAATAAGATGATCATGAGTGGTTAAATTCCCTTTCCCATCGAAGCATACATTCATGAGAAGAAATGAAGAATGTTTTCAAAATTTAGTATGGTGATATAATTGATCCTAGGTTCCTTCTTATTGAATTTGAAAATATAAATAAAAACCCTAATAAGTGTGTGTAGGTCTTCAATAAAAGGTTTAATAAAAATATGATGAGTCTACCTAAAAATATTAGGCCTAGTGATATTGAATGCCTAATTAAATATTGTGATGCATTTAATGAGATGGTTGCATACTACTTGAGCGATAAGGCTCCCATAAATATGAGGTTTGAATCTATTCAGAGTTGATGAGTGAAAGCATGAAATTAAGTTAAATGGGTCATTAAAGATGATAGAAATGTTCTCATCATGTATCTAAGAATTTTAATTTAATCCTCATGAATAAAGGAATAAAATTGGAAATATTGGTAAAGTTTTGGTTTAAAAGACTCTTTGGGATTGAACCATGTAAATTTCAATTAAGATTTACTAATCTCTTCATGAATGCTTTTGTTGAATTCATGTGTAATGACTTCATAATGTGTGTGTGTGTCGGGGGGTAGGGGAGGTATGGGCATGCAAGTATACATGCATCTTGGGAAACCTTAACATGCATCAGGATTAAATGCCAACAAATAAATTGGAGTGGTAGATGTAACATAAGTCCAATATTTATGATTGTCTACTAAGCATGACAATTCTTCCATTCAATCATATTGTGTTTATCAAAGGTTTTTGTGTGGAATATAACAATTTGTGGCTTGATTTATATCTAATTAAAATTTCTTTTTTTAATACAATATTTATTATATAATTTTATTTTTATTATATAATTATTTTAGATTTTAGTGTTTTTGAATAATGAGGGGCTAATACCTTCTTTCAAGTATATATAGTGATAGTAAATCTAATACTAGGATACTTAATATCAAAAAAAAAAATCACTTTTTAATAAAAATATATACCATATATATGAGGTATAATAACAAAGAGTTGATTTTTTTTATTTTTTTTAACTTTCTACTCTTAATAATTAATTGCATATGAACATAAAATTTAAAATTCAACCAAAATATTATATTAAAAGGAAGAGGATCATTCATCACATGAGATTAAATTTTGAAACATTTAAATCCCATATAAGTCCTCAAATTTAGTCATGTCAAAATCTTTATTCCTTGAAGAATTCAAAAATATGATCTTGGAGCTCAAGTCTCGATGTATAGTGGAAGTTATACTTAGTGATGTTAACATTACACTTCACGTAATTCCAAGTGATTTTTTTTTAGGATCTTATTTTAAGATACATTTTTAACTCATCATAAGGGGAAAATAAAGGTAAAATAAGTTAACCATATAATTTTTTTTAGAGTTTTATTTATTGATGCCTACGTAATTTCATAAAATGAGGCCATTATATATAATCCATTATATTCATGATTTTAAATAGTTTCTTGAGACTATTATTTATTTGATTATTAATAACACCAAGGTTGAGATAAATTCCAATAAAGAACCAAGTCAAAATTTTAATCCCTTTATTCATACAATTTTTTGGTGTAATATGGCACTCGGTACTTTAGTTAGCATTATTAAAAAGCCTTCCATTGAACCCTAGAACCACCAAATGTTTTATATAAAGGATGCAAGGATACTTTATCATGAAAATAACAATTTTTTATTCCCTAAGGATTCAAAATTTTCACCCCTATCCCTCTCCCATGACGTCACCTCCTCCTCTCTTGAGCCCTCTATCCCCCTCCCAAGACTTATGTTGACACTTTAAATTGACATGTCTCCAAAATGAAGGGTTATTTTAGTAGTCTTAGAACCATATTTAATCTATATGTATAAATAATAAAAATATATCCAACAAAACCTATGATATAAAAATTTAATTTTCTTTCCTCATTGAGAATATATTTAATATATTTGAAGAACAAAACTATGTAATGAGATTATCGCATCGTTATTAGTGTAAGGAGTTATTATTGATTTAATTATAAAAAACATATTTTTCATGGATTACTAAAGTGGTTATAATATTTTTATTCCTATGTTTTACAACCATTAGAAAAAGCATGGATGCTATAATTCTAAACTACCTTTAAGAATTTATCTATAACTTCATTGAAGCATGTAACAAGTATTTCACTTCATAAAAAATTAAAATAAGAGTTAAAAAATAACTTCCATGTGATTTTTTTAATTATTGTAGTCATGAAAAGGTATCTTTTTAAGAACTTTTCCCTTTGTAGAAAATGTTTCGCTTTAAGGGATTAAAGCATTGATAAGAATAAGCATAGCTATGTCTAAAAAGTATACCTTCTAAAAGAAAACCATTACTAGAGCTATGTTTCTTTTAGTTTGATAAAAATGTTACAACAATGTTGATTAAGGTAGAGATTGGTTGCAAGGGACAGAAATGAAAATTGGTGTTTGTCCTACTTTAAAAGATGAATTAACAAGGACCTTCAATGAAGGCAAATAAATAAACCCCTCCCCCTTCCCAAAAAAAATGGAAGTGAAGTTAAATAAGTCAAGTAAAGAATAATGAGAATTCAGATGTGGCACATAACAAAAATGAATATTTGTTATAAAGTCATTCCAAAATAAAATCATCATCGAGCTCACTATGAGAAATAAGTTCACTAACCCATGGAAATATTAATGCTATTTTGAAATGAGATCCATCTAAGAGGGAAGTATGTAAATGTGGGAAAGTTTGAAAATAGAGTCTAAAGTAGAAATATCAAGTAATTGTAAACACAAAGATGTTGAATCTCACTACTAGGTTTTGACAATATTCCATCTATATTAATTTAAAAAATAGGTAATATTATATTTTTAAAAAAACACGTATAGTACTGTTGGTGACACAAATTACATGAGGAATGTTGAATCAAACTAAAAAATTGCATTAAAAGGTTTGGCAATAGGTTTGGGCATGGGATTGGTGGATTTTTCAACTAACACTTTATATATCATTCATATTTGCATAAAGATTTTTAAATTAACTTTGTTTTCCAATATTTTTATATATTTATGGTGGCAAAAAGTTGCATCATGAATTGTGTCAATAAGATTATGACATGATTTATGTGTCACCAATGTCAACATCATTATAGTTTTTTTTTTAATAGATGTTATTTTATATATTTTTATTTTTATTTTAATTAACAACTATAGTCAAAATATATCTAAATTGATTTATTTATTTTAATGATTAATATTATAAATTTAAATATATTTTAGTTTTTGTAATCATAAAGAATAGATAATATAGAAAACTGACATATAAGAAACTAATTATGATAAAAACAAATTATATTATAAAGGTAATAAAGACAATTATCAAATTCGTATCTGTCATAAAAAATAAATAAAGTTGTACTATTTTTAAAATATACACAAACATAATAACAAAAAAAAATTAATTTTATTAAATAATATTTTATATTATATTTTAATGGCATGTTTGAATTATTTATAATTTAGTTTTAAATAGTGTATGAATAAAAATCTAAAATTTTGGTATAAAATAAATCTATAATACAACTTCAAATAATAGTAATTAGATTTAACTCATCCTTAAAATTTTGGCATAAGATAAATTTATAATATAACTTTCAATAATAGTAATTAGATCTAACTCATTCCTAAAAGTAGTAATTGAAAATAATCCAAATGGTTAAACTAACCATATAATTGAAGCAAGAGATAATAGAGATAAAAAAAAAAATACTTAGTTATTATTTTATAGTTTTGAGACTCGAATGGATATATAGAGGTTGTTTAGACTATAACCTTGTAATTTAAAACTTATTATGTTTGGGGTCATATTCGAAAGGATGTTGAATGTGCACTAGTTGGATCTAACTAGTGTTTGTATGTGTACCAATGAAGGCACTAAATATGTAACTTGATTCCAAATGTGTTCTTTCTTTGTTTTTGAGTTATATATTATGCTTTTCTAATATGCTAAGAGATGATAAATTGAGTTTTATAATTAATCTACGTTGGGTGTCAAGTTGAAGAGGACATCAAATCTACATTAATAAATTGGTTTTTATAATTAATCTATGTTGGGTGTCAGGTTGAAGTGGACATCAAATCTACATTAATAATATTTTATGGGTATTTTATGTGTATTGATATAGGAACTAAATATGTACATTGATGAAAAAAAATTCTTTTTTGCTTTTAAAGTTATAATTTTTTTTTGGTAGTATAGTAGATGATAAAGAGTTTTACAACTAATTTTTTGATTTTATTGCTAAAACATCATATTTTTATTTTCTTTCATCATTGACTTGATTTGGCACAAAATATTATGAGGAACGTCAAGGGAGTGGAAACTATATTTCCATTGTGCATGGAATTAGAGTCAATGCAAATCTAGTGCACTCAAGTGTAATTTTGAGAGTCAATTTTTTGTCTTCTTTCCCTAATAAATCAATTATAGCTACATGTCCTTCACGTAATCCTTATTTTATTACAAGATACAATTGAGACATTATTTCATTTTTTTTAAGAGCTTAGATATATAAATTTATAATGTGCCTGTACTTGAATCTCTTTGATGTTTTTTTATTGAAATGCCTCTAAGAGAAACCCTATATATAATCATCTCAAGTTTGAATTAAAAATCTATTGGTACTCAAAATGATCAATAAAATAAGAAATAACTAACAATCATGGGGTCAAATATCAACATGAAAACTAAAGAAGGAAAAAACTATAAAAATAAAAGTGACTAATTCAATATGTTGTTCAATCTATATAGAAAAGATTCAAAGAGTCATTGATTCTAATTCAATGGAAGAAAGGGTATATAAAAAAGAGGGAGAATACACATAAACATACATAAAAGAAGAAAATAAGACAAAATTACATGAGAAACACTAATAAATATCTAATCTTAACAACAAAATTATATATAAAAATTAAAACTAAAAACTTTTTATTAAAATCAAATGTCCACATAATTTTTATAACTTAATATGAATACATGGATGCATCAGAATAAAAATAATAATTAAAATATATTCCTACATTTATTTAAAAATATATAAATATACTTCAATAAAACTCCACCTACACATCTATCTCTATTAATTTTTTTTTTAAAATATATACTCCTATCTTTTCATCAATTTAGTAATGCATATAATAATGAATTAATTGATGTGATTGTAAAGACTTTTTTAATGTAAAATCTTGACAAATTATATATCATCTTCATTCATATGCACCAACTTATCATCTCAATACAACACACCTAATTTTCTTTTTTATTTATTTATTAAAATAGATCAACTTCAATAAGATTTTCCAATCATGACATGGTTTTTCTTGGGCTTCTGTATCATAAGCATAGTTGTCCTTATTTTGATTTTTAAAAATAAATTACAATTCAATTCGATATAAACAATATACATTCAACAAAAGTGGATAATAATAATATTAAGTTATTTATTTGTTTAGTGTTTCAAACTTTGTAGTTTAGGCAGGCTCGAGAATGCATGAACGCATGTGATTTAGGTTTTGGCTTCAAATTCATTGGCATGCATATGTAATTTGAGTAAGTATTTTTTAATTTAAAATAAATAATAAAATAAGAGGGTGATAAACAAAGCACTAAATACTACCATGGTTGTATGAAAATAGAACACTGCAAGTTAATCTCTAGACATAAAAATGTTTCCACCCCTCTCAATGTTTTATCTGTTTGTGGTGTTATTTTTGTTTTTTCAAATTAATTAATTGAATTAATGTTGTTTTTCCACCATAATATTATCAAATTACTGAATTTTATTGTTGGTTTGGTTAATAGTAATTTATTTTTATATATTATTTTTTATTTTTATATATTATTTTTGGATAAATTTTTATGTAGCATTTTTTTAGCAATTTCAAAATTAATTATAAAATGTATCCTCTCTCTAATTTAGTTAAGTTAGTATAATTTTAATTATATATATAGTAATATATTTTATACCAATATGCAATAGTGTTATCATACTTAAATACATACTCAATTGTACCATATTAATTGGATAAATTACCAAAGTCATTTTTAGTCCATTTCACCAAATACAATCTAGGTTATGATACTAGGATTATTGTTAGGAGTATATAAGAGAAAACTTCATCTAATTTTATCAAAAGTTAATTTAACTCCACTATCAAATTTAGAATAGCCTAAAACCTATACAATGATTATAAAGTTGTCCTAGTTAAACACTAGGTAATCTTCATTTGAATTATGGGTAACTGATTATATAGTAATATAATTTTATTTTATTTATATTCCCAACTTATATATTATTCACATTTGTATAGATAAATAAATATTTATATAATTGAAGTCACTTTTTATACTTCAATAAATGAAATAAGTGTAGTGTGTTCAATATACCTACATGACGACAAGGCCTCTGAATAGGATCATAATACTCATATAAATATGTGGCTTCCAAAAAATAAAGTATCAATGCTAAAACTATGTCTAAGACTGCAACATAAACAAGAGGAAACTTGGTTGATATTATTGAGAGTATGTGCATAGTGTGAGAGTCTAGGATAGTGATATATCATAATCACATGAAATATATGATCCAAACCATAAAAAATTGAGGTCTTTATTGATGTTCTTAGGGTTCACGAAGTCACATAATCCACGAGATCCACAAAGTCCATAGAGTCCATAAAGCCAATGGAATTCATGGACCATATAGAATCACATATATCCATGGAATATTTCAAATTATTAACTTAAATAAAAGAGTATTAACTACATTACTCCATGTGAGGGGGTTGTGACTAGTGTCATGATCCCATCTTAGGAAAAGGTGATAATAAATGACTATGATAAATGGTGGTCAACTTGTTTTTAGACAGAGTCACTTAGTTAATATGATTATTCATAGTAGCCATGCATGTAGAGCAAGAATTTCAATGACATGGGTATCATGCCTTGGCCAAAAGAGACAAAGTTATTAATTTAAAATTTTAGACATAAGAGACGATTCAGACAGAGTTTGTTTCTCAAACATTAAGCATGTGATGATGGAAATTGCATTGTTATTATTTATGGTCATGGATTTAAACTACTACATGTGACTTGTAATTTATATTGCCTAATCATTTTGAAATTTGACTAAAGGGGAAGCACATTAATACAATGGTCTCTCTAAAAAAATTATACCAAGTGGCTTACAAATATTTTTCTTAACAATGTGAGAAGATGCAAGGTAATACAAGGATCAACTATGATCTATTTTAACAATAAAAATATTTAATTTTTACAAAATCACAAAAGACTCAACCAGAATTAATTCAAGATAAGAATTGGTGGGAAGGTTTCTATTTTACTGAGAATTTCAAATGGTCACCATAATTATAGATAATCTATGAGAAAATCCCACACTACCATAAGAAATACACTATAGGATGAGATAGTCTAATCACTTGGCAAATAATTCAATAATATTATTGAATATAGCTCATGTAAAATTAATATATATATTAGATTCTAACACTACTAAAAATAACTGACTTCATTCACCAAATATAGTGATGTGTAACTACTAGACTTTATATTTTGAGTAGCCCTCTTCTAAATTATGAAAATAAAGTTTTGTTATTCTTCATCTAATCATGTGAGTAAATAGAATATAAAGACTCCCATTATAAAATTTATTCTCTCCATTTAAATATCATTACATTTATGACCATTTTATCTTCTACTTAAAATTAATTCACCCATATTTATTTTCTGCAGATACATATACAATTTACTTGTTAGGACATATAGTCAAATTAATAAACTATAATACCCTGAATAAGAATGAATATATGAACTAACTATTAAGGAGATATGCTCAAATTAATAAAATAATATATGTTGAATTTCTCAAACTAATAAATTACTATAAGTTGTTTATGAATGAATGTATGATTTACTTTTAAAGAATATATACTCAAATTAATAAAATATTATAGATTTAGTATGAGTGTGAATTCAATGTTACTTATGGATCCCATTAAATAATTTACGCTCCTAAGAAATTCTTTCAATACACATAAATATGCAACAAAAATATTTAAAAAATTATTTAGTAAATATGAAAAGTTTAGCTAATTCATTCCTTATTAACTCATAATATTTTATTAAAAAAACTAAATAATTAATCAAAAATAATACCTTATTTTACCATAATTTCCTCTTCCTTATTCCCTTATAAGATCCTATTAAAGAAAGGAATACACTAATTAGTCATAAATAATATCTAATTCTATTATACTTGCAGAGGGATCTAATTTACTGTTAATAAGAAATATTTTTTCTCTTTTTTATTAAAATGCCATCCCTCATTCTTAAGAGCTAAATCTTATACTATAAATTTGAAATGGAAAAAGGCACAATCCTAGCTTATTTCGACAATTAATTAGGCATAGATCAAATTAATATTATTTTAATTATTTTAATATTAATATAATATTTATGTTTATATATAATTATCATTATTTAATACATTCAAATACAAAACCATCAAAAAAAATTTACATAATAATATTCTATCGATAAATATTAATTTTAAGAGAGAGAAAGTAACGAATGAGTTAAGAGTTTAGAATGTTTACACCTAGTTAATAAAGCTTGTTTGCTTGGTCCAAACATAATCCTTTGATCATTCTTGATGGAGAAATGATTTAGAACCATTATCCCCCTACACAATGAAACTATTTTATAAGGGAATATTGACAAATCTGCTAAGCTATTCTCTATGACTATTTGATCTATTAAATCATATGTAAATTATTGAGGCATTGCCTAGTTTCACTGAACTATCAATATCTTGCTACCTATTTTCCTCTGAAAATTAAGACTTCCTCATTTTCTTATCTTATGGCTTCTTTTCTTCATTGGGTAGCCTCATTAAGTAACTCTATCCCTCTCTCCATAGTTTAATGTTTATCATTGATTTTAGAGATGACATTTTTGTGAGCTTAGTAAATCACATTTATATGAAGAATGATGATCCCTATGATATGATATATGTTTTAATTTCTTGTGGTTGCTTCTATTTTTGTTCACATGTGTTTTCCTTTTGATTTTATGGTAAGTTTTATTTTCTTACCATAGTTTCTAGTGTTTCTGTATATGCATCCCACTTTTATTTTAATTACTTACCAATTACTTTTTTTTGTTTTCAACTCTTTTCATATTATATACTATGGCTTTTCTTTTTCTCTCTTACAATAGAGTGTGTTTTCATTGTGGCCTCCATTAAGTTTATTGTTCACTAAATTATAATTTATTTTTATTTTTTATATGAAAATCTTTCTTTTAACTTATCATATTTCAATTTTACAGATTTAATATTTCAAATGATACCAAAATACTAGATAATGTCCACTTTTAATGTATTTTTATAAGGACGCCAATTTTTCATAACGATCATTATGTGAAATAAACTTACTAAATATAAAATGATTACCATCATCAAATCTAATATCTAATACAACCATTAACATGTATATTGACTTAAATACCACTCAATAAATATCATGTAAACCCTTATCAACTCATCTCATCATTAATATAATATAATTGAAACACTATTAAAAACAGAGTCATCAAACTACTTCTTCAAAATCTAAAACGCTTAAAAGTTTGTCACGTTATGTGGAATTAAATATCCCAAATTTCAACTATAAGATATAATTTACAGCACATTGACACCACAGAGATTGAATATTCTGCCATTCACACATCATCATGATGAACTCCCATCCCTAACTTTTATGCCCTGGCGCAGGTTCACGTACATCTTACAACTGTCAACGTTTATCTATAAATAAGGGTGTATTCCCAGAGTGATATTGATCTCGTCTGAAATACTGAGCGGCAAGGTAAACTTTCGAAAGTGCGATTATTTGTTTATTTTGGATAGGAGTATTATTTGGTTGAAAATATTGAACTGTATTTTTTATATCAGTGAAGATGGAGTGATGCGCGATTGCCTATCCATGCGCAGCTTGTAAAATTCAACGAAGAAAATGTGGAGACAAATGTTTGCTTGATCCCTATTTTCCACCATAGGATCCTCAAAAGTTCTTAATATCACAGAGTATATTCGAGACACGGAATATTCTGAAATTCCTTCGAGTTAAGGAACCCCATTTCAATCTCTAGGAAACGAGTAGTACAATTTGATAAGTCAATATAAATTTCCATCATTCAACCACCCTGACACTTTTCTCTTGTTTTGGTGTTTGAGGATGTTCCAGATGAGAAGAGAGAAGATGCTATGAGCGGCATGGTGTATGAAGCAAGTGTCAGGCTGAATGACCTTATCTATGGTTGCACAGGGGTTGTGTGTAAACTGCTGAAATAAATATCACGTCTTCAATCAAAACTCGCAATGACGCAAGCAGAGCTTGAGAAAACACACGATAATCTTGCATTTCTCACGGTTGATAATGCAGTGAAATCAACAAGCATGTCGAATGTCGACCCCCAACATATTACAGGAAAATGATCGCAATGCTGATGACATATTGGTTTTAGAAGATGTTGCGGACCCCTTCTGCTTGTAGGACCCACTGTAGGCTTAATTTGGGCTAGTAGTAATGCTATTCATTTTCACACTCTGGTCGAGTCATGCCATCTGGATTTGAAAAAAGAATGCCAATAGGGGCAAATGGTTCATTGTATGGGTTTATATGGATGTAACCTTACAAAGTTTACAATTCTTGTCTACAAAGTAACCAAAACTAAGCATTATCTTATAAGACTAATATAAATATATAGAACTGAAAATAAGGAATGCCATCACGAACCAGCCATTACCCACACGTGGATCCAGCCATCCATGAAAGTAATATAAATTGATAGTAACAATTTAATAAGATTTAATATTATGAACATTAAAATAAGACTTTGGGACAATTTTTTTTAAAGATTGATAGAGAGTCAATACTTCAAGTCATGTATTGTATTTTATCAGTAAATTATATTGGATCTCATCAATATATCTATTAAGTCTCACATACACATACGATATATGTGTGTGTGTGGGGGTGGGGGCGTTGGGGGTAGAGGGGTACAATAAAAAGTTGAGTTGTATGTAAAAATATGTGGCTCAAAATTATAAATAAAAAAGCTGGTTAAGTATAGCAATACGAATGTAAAACTAAAGTATTAAATTGTAAGGAAAGTGAGATAGATAAGTACGAGTAACCTCTAAAGGAGGTGGGTTAGGATCATCTTTAGGAAGTTGAGTAACCTACAAAAAAGGCACAATCAAAGAAAGTTTATGTACCCAACTCAAGAAGTCTCTAAACAAGAAAAATAAATTCTAATTCCCTAACTAGGATGGAACAACACATAATATTCCACTCACTCACCACTCTACAGAAGGAAACTAGTCCACCAAGATGGATCAATAGAAGTCTTTCCACATGACATCAAACACCATCGCCATACGATTCACAGGAGTGGAGGAGAAAGTGTTTTGGGAACCACTCCACTGATGTTTGGATGCTAGTGGGGCAGTGTCATTCAAGGATTGATCACAATGAACATGACTTATGCTACAAGGATAACTTGCCCAATGGTTGATGAGCTCCTTAAGATGATGGAATTAGATCTATAAAAATGTTGACAAAATAACAAGCACTTTATCATTGATAAAGAAATGAATATTAATATTTTCATTGCAAAAGAATAGCCAAATTTATAAACTTCTATAGTTGAAATAAACTAATAAATTTGAAAAATTTCTATGGAAATGTGAAGTATGGAGGCCATTGAGCATTGTCCCTAAAAAAGACAATTATCTAATTGAATGGTTATACATTATAAGGTTGAGATAAGCTATAAATCTATTTCTATGCTTTTTTGGGGTCTTAGGGATACCCAAAATAGTTTCTTAAATGTTTCAAGTTGAGATCAAGTTGGACACTTGAGGATTGGAAATCAAATGTGCTTAAGCATCTCCCAAAGTAGAAGATCATGATAAACCAGACATATAAGAATGTAAGATAATTTGGGCTTGAGATTGGGATTCTAAATCTTATTGACTATCATAACCCACATTTTGGACTTCATCTTACCAAAGTAGAAGAAAAAGGTTCATAATCTTATAGAGTAATCTAAGAGAATAATTTTTAATGCAATATTTCAATTCCAACACCAATCCTTCCATCTAAAAAATGAGGGTTACACATCCATGTTAACAAGCATGACATCTAGAATCGACTATTGATTTTGTTGAATAAAAATAATGTATGGATTCAATAGTATATCCTTAATTCATATAGCATATAGACTTTAAACTTTAATTTTCAAGAGGAGAAAGTTTAAAATAACAGTTAAAATTGAGGCAAAAACCTCTCAAGATCTGGGTAATGTGTAAGGGTTATTATATCATAAAGTGTGACATCTACTCCACATATAGACTAATTTTTTCACAGTTGAAGTACACCCAATGCTTAACTTAGTGGGATTTTGAACCATTTAATGTGGACATAGTAATCAAACTAGGTGAGCGCGCTCCTTAAAATAGTGCTAGCAACAAAACAACCTTTTAAATTTTTGACATAAAAAAAGATAGGTTAATTCATATCCCTTTAAAAACAACTACTATTCTATGCTTTGTTTATGATTTTTATGACGCATCAGTATTAAATTAATAATCTAATTGGGAACCAAACTATTTAGATTATTATTAATTATAATTTGACTATTGGAAAACATGCTTGCATTGGATGGCCCTGCACTAGCCTGGGTAGCAATGAAGCCTCCTACAAAACCTATATGGGTAGGCCTAGGGTAGCTTCAAGAATTTAGAGAAAAAAATTTCTTCCATGTACGCATCTCTTCATTAGTCTTCGTAAGGTTTTAGTATTACATCACTGCTCTATAGTATAATTATTCAAATTTAGATCAATTTCATCCTTTCAGCTTTTTCCACTTAGGAATCCAACTGTGTCATTTTTTCTTACCAGCGGATAATTTCCTCTTAGAGGACCATTGCACTCTATTCCACTAGCTCCCAATATAGATGTTTCAACTAAACACTTCAACTATAAGTTTATTATGTGTTATTGTACCAGTTTGATAATTTTATCTTCCTTCTCAATCACCTTATATCATATGGATGAGATTTTAGATAAGTTTATTAAGCTATAGGCCAGTCTTCCTACACACATATTTATATCTAACATTAAGTTTAATAAATTGATCTCATTAGTTCCACACATGGACCTAAATATTACACTCTTAGCCTCCCATACATTCTCACAAATAGGCTCACCTACAACCTCACTTGACATACTTATGGATTAATTTAAAATTTTCTTTCACATATTGGCAAAAGGTACTACCATTTATTTTTGATGTACAAACTATACTATCATATATAGAAACCTATGAAATAGCCTAATGATGTCATATTTTTCATTTGAGCTATGCCCAATTAGATTCCTTTCTCTTATTTATTTTTAATTAAACCTTTTCCTTTCAGCACGAGGGATATAGATGAATGATTACAAATAAAAAATAATATTATGAGGTTTTTTTATTTTTTTCATTACTTTAATATTTTTAAACCATTTTTTTAATATATATTCTATTTTTAAATATTAAATAAAACATATATATTTATTAAAATATTTTATAGTTTTTTCAATTCGTAATAATATTATATTGTACATGTTTTTTACTAAAATATGACATAAATATTTTTGAACAACAAGATCATTGCACATGCATTTCATTTCTTTTTCTTTCCCCCTGTGCTTTTGTTCTTAAATAGTGGCCTTAAATAAAGGTTTTAATGTGTGATGGTGTTCATCTTATGATGATCATGTTCTATTATTTGGTATGTTTAATGTTGTAGTTAATGCTTTTGGGGCAGTTGGTTACGAGATTTATTTTTAATTTACATTTTGAGGCATGAGTTATGTATGTAATTTATGAGCTAATTTTTATAAATATATGATCGTATTTAGGATTTTTCCTTAAAATATTTATAAAAATACATTGCAACATATGCCAAGCAAAATTGTGGATAGATTGATAAAAATTTTATTGTAAATATTATTTATTATCCCAAATTTATTTTATAAATATTTCTAACAATTAACTATCAACCAATTTTTAATTGATATGCATGCTTTAATATTTTTTCAAATATTTTACACAATTTTAATATGCTTCAACATATTATACATTTCAAGACTGTATTTTATCGTGCATCATATACAATCTACTAAACAAAAAATTAATTACATTCTACATTTACATTATTAATGAATGACTCATATCATAAAAAATTGACTCATATCTTTAAAAATAAGTCATCGTCGTCGTCGTCGTCGTCGTCGTCGTCGTCATCATCATCATCATCATCATCATCATCATCATCATCATCATCATCATCATCATCATCATCATCATCATCATCATCATCATCATCATCATCATCATCATCATCATCATCATCATCATCATCATCATCATCATCATCATCATCATCATCATCATCATCATCATCATCATCATCAAAAACTTGAGATTTAACACATTTACTTTATTCTACCTCATACTCCCTAAATTATTTGTTATTCATATTGTATCTAAAACTTGATAATTGAAATAATACTTAACAATCATGCATATAAAAAATAAATTCTTGTAAAAACCTGACATAAATGACACTTCTATTTTTTAATCATGATGTAGAAGCTAGAGAGTCAAAGTTTCAATGTAGTGTAACCATTAAAGGAAGGCGTGCAGTGTGTATCATTGTCATTTAATTTCCATATTCCAAATAATGTATCAAGATTCAACGTTTCAATGTAGTATCACCATGGAAAGAAGGCATGCAGTGTGTAGCATTATCATTTAATTTTTATATTCTAAACAATGTATCGCCCTCAATTCAATACTAGTATCAAAACCAGTTAGTTACACACTTTTGTGACTATTTTTTTAAAGTAATTAATGGGAGGTAAGGGAATAAAGAAATAATTTCTTGCATTCATCACCGGTTGAACATTAAATTAAAAAAAATATATATAAAAATAATAATTGACAATCATTATTTCAATAGTTATGAAAAATATTCATCATAAAATTACCATATCGATCAAATTATTATATCAATATATACCTTTTCTTAAAGTTTTTATGAGATTATATTCTTCAATTCACTAAATGAAAAATGAATAAAGATGTTAGTGAAGATATTAGATTTTTTTATTGAATATTTAAATATTATAAGAAATCATTGAATTATATACAATGCATGTATCTATTTCTATATTTCAAAAGTAAATATATAGTAGATTACAATGTTCAGTATGCATATATCTAAATTAATATGTTCCTTGACTAAACAACCATGATCAAGGGGCATCCATGCCATCTAAATTAATAAGTTGCTTAACTATTTAACTCATTGTGTCTAATATCTAGAAGGATTTGTTCCTTAGTAGATGGAGTTAAGCAATCATCATCCTTACCAATTGGACTACAACCCTTTTGATAGAAAATCTTATTTGAAAGCTGCATGAATTAATCTAAACTAGCATTTAAAATCAAAAATTCTTTTTATTTCTAATTTTATTTGTGTTTCCATGAAAATCAAATTTGAGTTCTCAAACACATGAAAAAGTTGCCATCCTGCTTAAAAATTCTTTTACTACAATTTCAAATTTTCTCTCATCAAATTCAAATGGAATTTAACCATGACTTTTCATTAAAAAAAAGGTATATATAAATTATATTTTTTTGAATTTCAAAATGAAGAATATTTTATATTTAAGTACCCTATCTATTAAGAAATATGTTGAAGATACATTATTTTTTAGAATTTTTTTGGTGAGGCACTCCCTTTTTAATAGAAAACATTAAAATTAAAACCTTGAAATACAAATAATTTAATGAATATTAAGAATTCTGAATTCTAAATAATTGATTGCATATATGATAGGAGAATATATATCTAAACAATACGATATAAATTTATAAAACATCTTTTTTACTACTTTCAAAATTTATTATTTTAAAATATTAATATAATTTTTTCTTATTAAATTATAATAACTTTTTTTTATTTTAAAATTTAACATAATCATTTTACACTTCTTTTATTTAGTATTCTTCCATCAACATTAGCCATTCCTAACCTCTAATAAACGTTAAGATCTAAATTCAATTATATTATATTAAATATAAGTTGAGTTATAATATCAAAATAGAAATCCTCTATAAAATATTGTAATATCAAAATATTTTGTTATAGGTTTTTTTTTTATTAATATTAAATAAGCTATTAACAATATTAGCTAAAACCCCCCGACTTAATAACAAACTGGTCTTACAGTTGATAACCTCGGCACCCATATGATTCCTGTGTAGTTGAGCCGGAGGAAGATAAACGTGTCATGACGAAAAAGTTATACTCATAAAATACTTTAACATAAAACATTACATAAAATAATTCGACATTAAACATTACATAAAATACTTTAACATTACTTCCATTTCAAGAAGATAGATATCTTCTAAACCATCTTATTTACCCGAAGCCTTCTGTTTGAGCTGGCGGACGAAGTTTTTGATATTTGTTCGGCAAACTTCTTTGTCGTTGCAGGTCAGTGCTCTACTCATTATTTCAACATTAGATCTTATTGCACTGCTTTCTTCTTCCAACATCACAGCTTGCACGGCTCTACTAACATCTTCCATAGTAAATAAACCATTCTCCTCATTTCTCTTGACTTCCACTCCCAACTTCAATTCCGCGGCAATTAGCCTCGCATTAAGGCCTTGTTCGAACTGAATTGGAAGAGCAACCAAAGGCACTCCAAACCTCAAGCCTTCTGTAACAGAGTTCCACCCGCAATGCGTGAGAAAAGCTCCCGTAGAAGGATGGTTGAGAATGTGCAATTGAGGCGCCCACTTTGTAACCACTAGGCCTCTTGTACGCGTGCGATCCTCAAAGCCCGGGGGTAAAGCATCATGGACGGGCAGAACCCATAGGAACGGCACTCCGCAGTCTTCCATTCCCGCCGCCAATGCACCGACCTGTTCGCTGGTGAGAATGTATTCGCTGCCAAATAAAGCCACCACTACCGAACGAACGCGCTGTCGGTCCAACCATGCCAAACAGGGGTCACCAACAGGCCGAGGTGGCAAATTCGGCATAAGAATACCCACAGAAAACACCTGCCGCCCCGTCGTTGTTCGCAAATAGTCTATATACTTCCCTTCTAGCTCCGCGCAAGTATTGCACGCTATTGCCCAACTTTCCTTCAAACATATAGAACGGCGTTCCATAAAGGTGGGACCATCGGCCAATTCTGTCTTCTGGTACAAAGGCAGGGACTTCCGAGCTTCAAAGAGTCGACGGCCAACCACTGATGAGGGGAATCCAGGTGGTGGTATAGTGAGATCATTGGGCGTTTGGATCTGGTAAGCTATGTCTCCGTAACCGGTGCTGGCAGCCGTAGTCACAATAAAAGTGATCGTGGGAATGCCGAGATTGGCGGCAACACGAGGAGTCCAGTACTGCACTATATCGTGTATCACAAAATCCGGTGAAAGCCGTTTTAGCAGCGCTTCAAAAGGCTTCTCCAAATGATCCATGGCTTGGAAGAGTAGAGGTACTAACTCTAACCCTAACCCTATCACCTTGGACAGATCTGCCATAGACTCAACGCCTGTGGGAAGGCCATGGACGGAGGGCATAGGCAGCTCCACCAGCTCGATTCCCGTCTGCGATATCTGCTGCTTAATCCGTGCAATGTTAAGCGGAGTGGACACAAAAGAAATTGTGAGGCCATAACCGTGGAGGGTCTGAGCCAGTTGTATAAGGGGCGTTATGTGGCCATGAGCAAACCAAGGAAACATCACCACATGAAGTGGACGGTCATGCTTTTGCAGATCCGCCATTTTCCTTAATTGAGGTAACCAAGAGTCACAGGTGCCGCTGCGCACTGCCCAATCGCCTATTTAAAGAATTGAAAGCTACTTTTGTCTCTCGTGTGAGTGGCGAGCATTTTGATAATTCAGATCTGCCGTTCTGAGCAGTGCCCAATCGCCTATTTTGGTAGGAAGATGACAACTTTCGTTTCGGGGAGTGGTGAGCATTTTAAGAAATGAAAGCTACTTTTCACAACTTCACAACGTGGGCTCAACTGGGACTCATCAATTTTCTTTCCGCCAGAGAATGAAATTTGACGCCCGTCCCACCAGTTACGAATGGGGTGAAACACACATTAATAAATCCTTCCCCTTAATCATGGCGTGGGGTCCCCATTTTTGAAATGAATTTATTGAGTGATGATGATTAAATTGGAAGAAATCAATATGTATCAAGTATATATTATAACAAAAAAATCATTAGCCATGCCAGTCAATAAATCTTATTGAAATCTTTATATCACTATCTGTTGATATTCAATATCCGCAGAGTACAACAGCCATATCTCGACCATCTTCCCACTACAAACAACACACATAAAAGCCTGTAAAAGCTAATAATATGAAGAGCATGGGAATCTATTCAATTTTTAAAGGAAACCTGTCGGTGGGGATGATTAATGTGACAAAATTAAATATTTTTGGTCGCCTTAAAAGACCAAGTAAACGGATGCAGCCTTAAAAAAAAAAGCTGAAATTATGGGAGACAAATTGTGACAAAATTAAGTATCTTTGGTGACATACTATTTTTGAATTAGTCTCTCCGTCCAATGCATTCACACGAATGACCATCTTCCTAATTCATTAAGTGACGCTCTTCAAAGTGAAAAATATGGTGATTATACCATTTTTCTAATTAATTTCCTATCAAACGAATGGTCTGTTGATAATCAATATCCGCAGAGTACAACAGCTATATCTCGACCATCTTCCCACTACAAACAACACACATAAAAGCCTGTAAAAGTTAATAATATGAACAGCATGGGAATCTATTCAATTTTTAAATGAAATCTGTCGGTGGGGATGATTAATGTGACAAAATTAAATATTTTTGGTCGCCTTAAAAGACCAAGTAAACGGCTGCAGCCTTTAAAAAAAAAGCTGAAATTATGGGTGACAAAATTGTGACAAAATTAAATATCTTTGGTGACATAATACTATTTTTGAATTAGTCTCTCCGTCCAATGCATTCACACGAATGCCCATCTTCCTAATTCATTGAAATTGACGCTCTTAAAATATGGTGATTATACCATTTTTTAATTAATTTCCTTGTTTAATATATTTTGATGGATATCCATCTTTTCAGTTCATGGAATGTGACATCTCTAAAACTAAGAAAAATGGTGATATTCATCTTTCCAATTTATTGGATGTGGTGCTTTTAAAAGTAAGAAATATAATGTATGCTGGCTCAAAATTTAATTTAAAAAAAAGGAAAATATTTATTATAGGGTAGTTGTTATCTTCTTTCGTATATTGAGAATATGTTTTATTAAGTTAAAATTAAATTGATAAAAATAAAAAAAATGATTAACAGTTGTTTTAATCTTCCCGTGTATATGAAGCATCTAACTTTTAGTTATTTTATCTTTTTATTTAATATATATTTACATAAGTATCCAACTTATCAATTTATTGAAAGGGATTTTTTTAAAAATAAAGAAGATGGTGTATCTTGGCTCTAAACTAAATTAATAAGGAACGAAAAATTCTTGAAATGTAATTATACTCTCCCTTTCATATAGGAAGTATCAAACCGTGTTTAAATCTTTCACAAAAGGTAGTCGGACTCTCCATTACATGTAAGAGGCATATGATAATGCATAAGATAATAAGAACGGAAAGATTCAAGAAATGTAGTTGTAATATTTTCCTTCATATAAATAGTATCTAATTATGCTTAAAACTTCTACGAAAAGTAGTTCTACCATCCCCGTAGATGTAGAAAGCAGCTAATTGCATTTAAAATAAAATACGTATATATCATATCTCCTATAGAATTCAAAATGTTGGCCTCTATTTCAAGAACAAAAATTATTCACCACTAACCCAACTCATGTAGTTATGGTTTAAAAATTTGAAGTGCATGATAAAATTTGATGAGAAAAAAAATTATTTTCCTTCACCGTATAAGTAGGTCTAATTTATTTAGTTGATTATTTTGTTGATAGGTGACCTACAATGGCACTTTAGAATGGTGGTGGACTATAACGTTTGTAAGATATTAAAAATTAATAGACATCTTAAAGTTTACATCTGTTTGATTGTCATAAGCTAATTTCAACCTTAAAAATGAAATCTATTTGATTGTCATATGGGATTTTTATGTTCTTACTTAGATAATTCGATTGAAATATTGTAATATATTGGGAATATTGTTGACTTTGGATCCCATTTATTTTTTCTAGCCCAACACATTGGTGAAATTAGATATAGGTCCTCTATCACTAGTCAATAGAAAATATATGGAGAAGATAAAATATTCATTAATCAAGGTGATATGTAATATATTTAAGATAGATGTTTTAAGATTAATATTTATTGACATTTTATAAATAGATTTATTTAAGATATTTTTAATAGTTGTAAAAATATGCACATTAAACTTCTTAAATCAGTAAAAAATCTCATTGATCCTAAATCATATAAGGGATTTTATCAAATTTGTTGCACTTGTGAAAAATTTGACATTAGTGAGACCAAAAAGATGATTGATACAATAATTAAAGAGAGCAATGTTGACCTCTAACATAGTAGAATTGAAAAATTGGTGAAACATTATTACAATACTAAATATCCAAATAACTTCATAATCTTATTGATCTAAAAGGAGAATAAGAGAAACTGTTGAAATTAATTAATTGGTCTTCACTTCTATTAATTGATAAATAGTAACATGTTATGTTGGCTTCATATCATTATTTCTACATTATATCATGTATTTATTCTAGTCTAGTTATGAATCTCTTTTCGATATCACTCTTATTCAATTGATAAATATAAAAGATAACTTGAAACATTAGCAACAAATAAAAATCAGATCCTACTAACAAATACTAAAATTGATAATATTAAACGAATAAAAATATATTTAGTATAAATAGAAGGAATGCACACTTCCATAATTACTTGAACAGATTTGTGGTTTTTATGTATATTATAATCAAAATTCATTAATCACTTCAATCAATAGATCTTATTGAAATCAATATATTAATATGTAAATAAATCTTATTGAAATCAACATATTACACTGGAAGGATGATTGGTACAAGAATTAAAGAGTACAATGTTGACCTCTAACATAGTAGAATTGACAAATTAGTATTAATGAAACATTATCACAATACTAAATATCCAAGTAACTTCATAATCTAATTGATCTTAAAGGAGAATAAGAGAAACTATCAAAATTAATTAGTTGGTCTTGACTGCTATTAATCGATAAATAGTATCATGTTATGCTCGCTTCATATCATTATTTCTACATTATATCATGTATTTATTCTAGTCAAGTTATGAAACTCTTTTCGATATCACTTTTATTCTATTGATAAATATAAAAGATAACTTGAAACATTAACAATAAATACAAATCAGATCCCACTAACAAATACCAAAACTGATAATATTTAAAGAATAAAAATATATTCAGTATAAATAGAAGGAATCCACACTTCTATAAATTGCTAGAATAGAATTAGTGATTTTTATGTATATTATAACCAAAATTCATTAATCACCTCAATCAATAGATCTTATTGAAACCAATAAATTAATGTGTAAATAAATCTTATTGAAATCAACAAATTAGATTGGAAGGATGATTGGTACAAGAATTAAAGAGCACAATGTTGACCTCTAACATAGTAGAATTGACAAATTAGTGAAATATTATTACAATACTAAATATCGAAGTAACTTCATAATCTAACTGATCTAAAAGGAAAATAAGAGAAACTATCGAAATTAATTAATTAATCTTAACTTCTATTAATCAAAAAATAGTAACATGTTATGTTGGCTTCATATCATTATTTTTACATTATATTATTTATTTATTCTAATCAAATTATGAAACTGTTTTCGATATCACTCTTATTTTATTAAAAAATATAAAAAATAACTCAAAACATTAATAATAAAAACAAAACGAATCCCATTAACAAATACCAAAATTGATAATTTTAAAAGAATGAAAATATATTCATTATAAATAAAAGGAATGCCCAGTTTCATAAATTGCTTGAATAGAGTTGTGGTTTTTATATATATTATAACCGAAATTCATTAATCACCTCAACCAATAGATCTTATTGAAATCAATATATTAATGTGTAAATAAATTTTATTAAAATCGACATATTAATACTTGTTGATATTGAAAATCTCCCTACGGCCACGTCTCCACTGTATTCACAGAGCCAAAAGCACAATAAAAAGCCTATAAAAATTAATAATATTAAGAGCACCGGGAATTATAAAAAAATTTACGGAAACCTGTGGGTGGGGATGATTAAAATGACACAATTAAATATCGTTGATGGCCTCAAACGGACCGAGTAAACGGTTGAAACCGTGGACTAAATTTGTAGAAAACGACTGAAATTATGTATCGAGTGAGGAAAGGCAGGATTGCAAAGTGGCCTTTTTGACATGCTAAATTTCATTCGTGTAATATCGTCGGTGAGGAATGAAGGGCTTTAGACTAAAAAAGCAATAAACATATTATTGTAGCCAACGCAGATAAGGAAAATACAATTGTTGTTCTAAAACATAAAGACTATGATGCGAAGATGAGTGACCATTTGCATAGCAGTGGAAGTTACAAGAAATTGGATTAATCTCCTCTCTTTGATTATAAATACGGTCTATAAGTTGATTAAAATAAACTTTTCCTTTAAACAGTGTTAAAAATAAATTGATTTTTATAAAGAAATCCCAACTAAAATTTTTGTTGCTTCTAAAATATAGGACTGAGTTTCATTAATGCTTATACTAGACACCTACGATTCTCCCATTTATGAATTGCTATTTTTTCTCATAAATAAATTGAAATATTTTTTTTGTTTCCCTTTAAACCTTAAAGTTTCATAAAGGATTTTGCATTATTTAATTATTTTTGTTAAACATCAAAAAGTAAATACTAATAAAAAACTGATTAAATTTGATGTAGTATCCTTTTTCATTTAGGTATTAATCTTATATGTTATTAAGGTGGTTGGATTTATAATTAATGATGAAATAGTGAGGTTGGAAACTTTTTGTATGACATCCATATTCTTTCATAAAAGTCATTTATGAGTACACTAAACACATCAATATTTTTCACAATTTCTTCAGTAATTGTGAGCCTTTTTGTGGAGAAGTTTGAAGAGAAGGGACTCAATACCTTTTTACTAAAGCCAAAATAGTGGAAAAGAAATGTAGATGATAATAATATTTGGTAGAAAGATAGGAAGGAAAATATTGAATATTTAAAATCCCACATCAACAATTTGGTTGAAAAGATAAAGTTCACAAAGGATATTGAGTTGGATAACAACTTACCATTCTTTGATGTTTTTCTAATATGAAAGGTGGATGGTCTATTTGCACATAGCATTTATAAGAAAGGGTCGCACATAGATTTATATGTATGTACTTCATCTTATATCACCTACACAAAAGTGGGTGTTCTCAACACTCGTATCATGAGAGATTTGAACATTTGTGATGAATATAATTTAACAAAATAAATTAAACATATGAATTTGGTTTTTAATAGAAATAGAAGAAAATTTTTCTATATTTCAAGTAAACAAGAGCATGTCAAGGGTATTTAAAAATGGAAGACACCCCAACATATGCTTAGGTGGCTCACCCTCCTTACATAGAGTGACTATTCAATAAGATCTCTTAATCTTAAAGTGATGTAACATCAAGACCACCTTTCGTCCTAAGAATAAATTAATAAAAGTACTTAGATCCACGAAGAATATGTTGTAGCCTAACCTAAGAAGAGGGGTTTATAGAATGTAATGTTCTTGTGGTGTATCTTACATTGTACAAATAGGAATGGATATTTATAAGATGGAAAATGAATATGTTGTAAACATTCATCTTGAGAGGAAATAGAATTTGGAATTAGTAGAGAAATTAACAAAAACATTGCATGTTATTCACCTTGAGAATATCAAAAATATTAACTGTGGAAAACCATTAATTTAAGCGTTAATAGGGAGATGTGAAAATTGGAAAACATTCAAAAAATTCGAATGGGGATGAGGTCTTGAGTTTGAACTAGTCATAAAGAGCCATCACTAATAAATTAAAATGTAATCCCTCATTTTATGATAGATACATTAATTTTTTTCATAAATTATGGTTATAATTTAATAAATTATAAAATATTATTACTAATTTATTTATTTAACAATGGGCCTAATGTATACTTATACTTCACGAAATTATTTATATAAAATTTTCCAATTTAAAATTTTAAAATAATTTTTATATTCTTATAATAAATTATATGTTATATTCAAAGTATTGCTGTATAAATAAAACACATGTTTTATCTTTAAAAAAATTAATTTTTCATTTTATAGATTGAGAAAACCCTCAATTCATTAATACATTTATGTTTCTAACAATAATTTATTTTAGTTACTAAAGATAAAAGTATACAATAAAGACACTTTTATTTAAGTTGAAATTCTTTATTATAGCCAAATTTCGTTATCCATCTCCATAATTAAATCTCATTGAAATCCATATAAATATATATATTGATAATTAAAATACCCCAGTGCAATGGTTTCATTCAGCTTCATTTCCACTACCAAAAATAAATATAAAAAAATATATAAAATAATTATATTAAGATTATAGATTTTTTTTTTTTTTTTTTTTTGGGGGGGTAAAATTCAAAGAAAGAAATTAAATAAGTGACAATGACTAAAAATTAAATATGTATGCCTATTATAACTAAAATTAAATATGTGTCTATTATAACCAAGGTAGGGTCAATTGTTTGTGGGGTTGAGAGTCCTTTTATATGCATAGTAGAGAATCTCATCTTCTTCTTTGGTCTTTTCCAAGTCTGACTTTCCAATTGTTTCTACTTTATAAGTTTTAAATAAAAGGTGGATCTTTTTTGGATGTGAAGATGTTGTTAACCCTTTCTATTCATGTAAGAGCTTTTACAAATCTCCTTACTTCTAATTCAAATGGATCTCTTCCTTCCTTGGTTGGAGTGACTTTCGGTTCTCCAACTCACTCATCCACTTTTCATAAATATGTTTGTTCTTTCTAATTTGGAGATATCCCAATTTCCTTCTCTAAGGAAATCCCAGAGGTTCTATTTTTTGAACAAGAGTTTGTTGAGATGAAATTGACTCTTGCCAACAAAGACCTAATTCTTAAATGCATAGGGTGCCCCATTTCTCTTTTCAAGTTGATTTTTCGAGCCAATTTTATGTGGATTTTATTTGTTTTCTATATTTTTTTCTAGCTTAATTTTGTTCAGTACAATCATGACAAGTTTTTCATCCTCCTTTTCTTGTTTTTTTAGGTTTGTATGATTCCCACCCATTTGGGGGAGTTATCCAGGGACATTCCAACTCTTATTTTGGAGCTCATTCCTTCCCAGATAGAGAAGACAATGGTTACACCTAGGTCTTTTATTGCTAAATGTGTTGTTGATATGGGTCCTACCTCTAAAAATAAAAGCCACAGATCAGAAACTAGATTGTTGAGAATGGAAGCAAAGACATTGGTGCATGATGGTGTTTAATGGATGATGGAAGACCTTATTTCTTGATGAGGAAGAAGAATCATTGTGTCTTGTGGTTAGTCTTCCGTCTTTGGTGACGCTATAAGTTATTTGTTATGATTATCAATTTTTTTTTCTCTCTTTGAGGCTTGTTAGAATTTTTCTTTTAGCTTTTCTGAGGCTTTTTTTTAATTTGATCCTGTGGTATTTTATTGACCCTTCACATATCCTCGGGGAGGGTGGTTATCTACTGTTCTGATTCTTTTTCCATTGTGTTTAGAGTTTGTAGTCATGACGTTTTATTATTTTTTCAATATTAATTTATTGTGATTATGTTGTTTTTTTTATAATTGTGTTGGTTCTGTGTAATTATATTTTAGATGTTTTAATTTTTATTTACAGATATCAATGTTTTATCTCGTTGTTTCAGATTTAATTTACAATTTATAATAAAAATTAGATCCCTTTCAAAAAACTCAATAATAATAATAATAATAATAATAATAATAATAATAATAATAATAATAATAATAATAATAATAAAATATATATATATCTATATATATATTCCAAATCCCCATACTGTAATATAAACCATAATAATATTATGATGATAGAAATCTATTTGTTTTTTAAATGAATTAATTGAGTGACGATGATTAAATTGACGTAATTAAATATTTGTTAAGTATATATTATAACCGAAATTCATTAACCATCTCAATCTATAAATCTTATCCAAATCTATATATCACTATTTGTTGATATTCAAAATCAGCAGAGTCAAACACCCATATCTCGCCCCTCCCCCCACTACAAAAAGCACATATAAAAGCCTGTAAAAGCTAATAATATGAAGAGCATGGGAATCTTTTCAATTTTTAAAAGGAAACCTGTCGGTGGGGATGATTAATGTGACAGAATTAATATGTTTGGTGGCCTCAAAAGACCTAGTAAAGGGCTTGAGCATTAAAAAAAGCGGAAAGCTTTTGGGGGAAGGAATGCACACCACTTCCTTAGGTTAGTTTAACACAGTTGCGATTTGAACAATATGGGGGAGAAACGACAGGTTCATGTTGTGATGTTCCCTTGGCTTGCATAGGGCCACATAACTCCCTTTCTACAGCTGGCCAAGAGTTTGGATAATTACTGTTTCAGAATTTCTTTCGTCTCCACTCCGCTTAACATTGTGCGGATTAGGCAGCATATATCGCAGATGAGAATCGAGGTGGTGGATCTGCCTATGCCCTCCGTGGAAGGTCTGTCCCCAGGCGTTGAGTCTACCGCAGATCTATCAAAGATTTAAGGAGGGTTAGGGTTAATAACGCTACTCATCGAAGCCGTCACCGTTCGGAGAAGCCTTTCGAAGCGCTGTGAAAACTGCTTTCGCCGGGTTTTGTGATACATGATATGTTGCGGCCAACCACCAAGCGACCATGAGTGCTTCCCGTGAGAATTCTGATGACTAATCTGCCGCCTCGCCTTGCTGCTGACCGCCGCCTGGCTTGGCTGGACCAACAGAGCTCTCGTTCGGTGGTATTGGCCTCATTTCATGGCAGCGAATGCACTCTAACAGGCCAAGAACTAGCTGCCCTGGTATTGGGCTTGGAAGAAAGTCAAGTCCTATTCCCGTGTGTTCTTCTTGGCCATGCGGTTGCTGAGTTGCCCCCCGGCTTTATTGATAGCACAAGTGGAAGAGGATTCGTGGTGACAGAGTGGGCCCCTCAACTGCACATTTTGTGCCATCCTTCCACGGGAGCCTCTCTCACACATTGTGGATGGACTTCTGTAACAGAAAGCTTGAGGTTTGGTGTGCCTTTGGTTGCTCTTCCAATGCAGTTCGACCATGGCTTGAATGCAAGATTTATTGCCTATGAATTGAAGGCGGGAGTGGAGGTGAAGACAAATGAACACGGATTTTTTACGAAAGAGGATGTCACTAGAGCTGTCTGAGCTGTGATGGTGAAGGAGGATGGCAGGCTGATTAGATCTAATAGTGAAGAGATTATTCGGGAGATGACCAGCAACGATTACCAAGTCCATCGACCAAATATTATATCTTCGCTGAAAAAGAAAGCCTCCAGCAAACAATTTAATTGATATTACTTAGCGATATATCCATATGAGAGAGTACAGTAAAATGCAGTTCTTATATATTACTGTATTTTACTTATATGGAACAATTTGACTGTCATAAGACATTTTAAACTTTAAATATCGAGTCCATTAAGACACTTCAAACCTTAAATATCAAGTCCATTTGATTCTTATATCCCTTTTCTTTTTTTTTTTCTTTTTTTTTTTAATTTATACAATTTAATTGAAATATTGTAATATCTTAGAAATATGGTTGATTTTAGATTTCATTTTTTTTTTTCGAAATATTCTTTTCTAGTACAATGTATTAGTGCAATTAGATTGAGGTTCTCTATCTCTAATCAACATGGAATTTATAAAAAAGTTAAAAGAGTCATCAATCAATGTAATATATGACAAATCTTATGAACGAGTTTACTAGTAAAGAACAATAGTCACCACATAGATTTGATATCATAAAAGAGTTTACCAAACAAAGTTGTGCATAAGAAGATGCCAATGGAGAATGAATAAGTATAAAGGAAAGTCCATGAATTATTGAATAAATGACCGATGAGGGAAATTTTAAGCCCATACACAATACCCATAGTAATGTAAACAAAGAAATATAGAGAATAGAACATGTGCATAGACTCGGGAGCATTTAACAAGATAAAAAAAATGCACGCAATTTTGTAGTGGTCATCAAGAATAAGTGCCTTTGAAGCACAAAGCTTTCACAGTCTAGCTAGCTTCTATATAAATTTCGTTAAAATTTATAGTGGAATATAAGCAATGATCACAAAGACATTGAAATTAGATCTCAAGGAATGTGTATGGATAGAGGAAGTGAAGTACAATTTATATCACAAAAACTGGTGAAAGTTGTTTTAGCAGCACTTCAAATGGCTTCTCCAAATGATCGATGGCTTGAAAGAGTAGACGTACTAACCCTAACCCTACTACCTTGGACAGATCTGTCGTGGACTCTGTGGGAAGGGGTAGAGCTTAACCAACACACGTCAACTCCTGGCGTGTGCTGGTCGTTGTCTATCGTAGGGGGCTGGTCTCCGGCCGGTGCATGCTGTTGTAAGCTCCAGTGGTCAGGCTTAACCCCAAAAATATACCGCCAGATTTAACCACAGCAGACACCAACTCCCACAAAATGGAAACAGAGTCCGTCAGGCTGGAGAGTTTCAAAGTTTTAACGTCCCGCTCGAATAATTCCCACTTAAAGTTTGAGTTTGAATCACTTTGGTTTGTGGTGTTCGGAGTGTTCTGTTTGGGTTTGGAGGAAGAGGACCTGCAATGATGGCCTGCTACGGCTAAAATTTACTACAACGTATCATATCGGTTGAGAGATGGAGCCTGGGATAAAAGGAATCACAAGAGCCTAACCGTCTGTGTTCACCTCGCTGATAATGAGCGGCTCTTTCATGGTGGGCATTAAGGTATTGAGAAATTCTAAATTATTTTATACAGAAACACAAACACAGCTATGGGGTTGCATGTATTTGTGGCTTTGGAAATTATAGCGATGTTTTCGTCTTTGGGAGTGCTGACTGTGGATTCACTGCTATACAGAGAAAGCTTTTGGAGACCTAAACTGGAAGGTCGGATCTACCAAGTACTTTAAGTGTCTTTCACAGGCTGTGTTGTAGCCACTTCTTTTCTTTTAAATGCATATTTGACTATTCTCCTCCTCTTCTTCTTGGCCCTCTCTCTCCTTAAGTCTTCAAATAATGGAATAAAATTGAGCAAGCTATGCTATCAACTACCTTCTAGATCGACTAACGTAACACATCCTGATATCACTTTTGATCTGGGTGGGGGTACTAATTATGTTATCAGTGGGCAATATAGCTTTGAAATAATTGATGCCAAATTGTGTTTTCTGATTTTGGAAAGTGGCGAGTCTTCAACGTAGGTCAATAAATTACAAAGTCCTATATGAATATCCCCCAATATTAAGTATTGTAATGGAAGACTAGCTTAAATAAATTACAATGACAGAGAGGTCAATGTAGATGAATATTTCATGGTGCATAGTAGAGGGTGTATTTGTGTGCTTTAAGTATAATGTCACTATTAAATTACAACCCTGTTAATAGACCCTCTATTAGTTGTAACCCCACAAAGTGATGCAAATATATAGAAGGATTATTTGGGCCTGTGTGTAATGGAAATGAAAGGGAAATAATAATGAAAATGTCAATAATATTGACATCAACACACAATCTAATGAGATTCTAATGGAGGTTGATATGTATATTAATCCATTATTCATGGGGCACATTCATTTTCACCAACTAAGTAAACAATCACCTTTGAATTTTAATTCCATGGATACACTATATATATGTTAACTAGAACCCTATAATAAACCCAGTTATGTAAGAAAAGTTATGGATAACATTGAGTACACTGTGTTAACTTCATTTATATATTTTAAATTTATAGTAATATTATATATAAGTACTATTTTGAATAATTTGGAATTATTCCACTAAAGTGGTGTGGAGAAAAAAATTTGAAGAATTTTTTTTATATTCCAAATAAATTGGACTATTTTAAATCATTTGGGCACAGATAATTTCAAATAATTTGGACTATCCCTCCCTCTCAAAATCAGACATGAAAGACCCTCTAAAGTGGAGTGGAGAAAAGTTTCTCCAAAAATAAATTTTCTATATTCCAAACAAATTGGACTATTTCAAACCATTTGAGTGCAGATCATTTTTAAAAAATTGTATTATTTCAAATAATTTGGACTTCTACCTACTAAAATGGAGTGAAGAAAGTTTTCTCCAAGAATAATTCTTCTATATTCCAAATAAATTGGACTATTTCGAACCATTTAGGCACAAATTATTTCAAATAATTTTGACTATTCTGAATAATTTGGACTTATACCTAACTAGTTATTTCCTAAGGTTGCTTAGTCATCAAAAATATGCTAGGTTTGATGGATAACCATTCAATTATGGAACCAAGGTAACATTATTAGGGACTAAAATTGCATTTTCATAGGTTGTTAAGGTTAGCATGAGTCCAAGGTTACTGACTTTATCGAAGTTGTTGCCAAAATTCAGATAATACGAGTGCAATGGAGATGTGATCACATGAGTTGAAGCAAGTGCACACCACATAGATGCTAAAGCAATTCAAAAATAACACAAGAAGATAAATTGCACAAGACAAAATGGAGAAAACCAAAATCTGATTAACATGAGATGGCCAAAGTGAGGACTACAAATAAGAGAGTACATAAGTAACTCCTCAACAAAATGTGGACAAGGCACCCCAAGCATAGACTGTAACTCCTCCATGAAAAGTGGTGACAAGGTGCTAAGAATAGAGAAGTAACTCCCATCAAGGAAGTTACTTATGACATTCTTATGACACCTATGACACATCTATGACACACACCTCCACATAAGCTAGCCTATCCCACAAATGTAGGAAAACTCCATGTATGCACAAGAAATACAATTTCCATGATTAATAAATAGGGAAACATAAAAGCCTACACTAATACCCCCCATAAGCACAGCTTAGGTGGGCAGTGTGGAAATAGAAAATGGGTCCCGACAACTAGGCTTGATGAGGTACCCATGTACAAATGCAATCTCCCAAAAGATAGAGAAAAGGAGAAAACCCATAAGAAAAAACTCCCCCCAAAAGAGAGACATAAAAGAAAAGAAGAGGCTAGAAGGCCCCCTGAAGATGATGTTGCTACAGATGTGGACCACACCCCAAGAAGAGTTTGTAGATGAATGAACTTGCTCTCAGTGAAAGGTTTGGTGAAGATCTTTGTAACCTACTTCAAAGACTAGAAAAATATCAAGTCAATGACCTGACTATGAATAAGCTCCCGAATGAAATGCATGTGAATCTCTATGTGCTTGGTCCACTGGTGCTAAACTGGATTCCTACAAATTTGAATGGTACTCTAGTTGTCACAATAAATGATGGTGGGATGCCTGATAGGAATGCCAAACTCAGAAAAAATCCCCTGAAGCCAAATATGTTAGGGTGTGGAGCTAAAAGCTTCAACTGTTGCAGACTTGAGGAAGGTTGCTGAAGAACCAGAAGCACCGGCATCAGCAGCATGACCGACATCGGTCAGATGCAGTGCAGAAGGCAACCGACGACGGCAGGGAGTCGGTCGAGGTCAGCAGAACCAGGCAAGCAGGGACCGGCGTTGGTCGCCTATGTGTTCTAAAACTGCTGTTGATGAACAATCAGTTAAGTGAAGCGAGTGTTTGCATGTTAAATGACTAATTATAGTCACGACCTGCGTGTCTAATTATTGTAGTTAGAGTTCTATTTTTGTAACCATGGGATTCTATTTAAAGACCCATGAGGCATGTATTGTAATGATCAAGCAGACAAGTAAAAGCATTGAAGCAAGCAAGGTCAAGGAGATCTACAGGTGTAAGGTCAAGGAGATCAGCGAAAGCATTCAAGGAGGGATAATAACTCAGGCTATAGAGTTGTTATGTTCAGCAAGAGAGAGAGGGGAAGAAGGTCTTGAGGTGTGGCAAGCCTTTGAGGTGGAGGAAGAAGTGGCATCTTCCTTATTGTATTTTCTTCTAGTAATATTTAATACAAGAGTGTGTATTGTCTCTCAAATTCTTTGTTGTCTCAAGTTTCTAGTTACTTAATCATTCTGGTATAATTCCATGTTTAATTGCTTATAAAAAAGTAATCAATTGTGCTTCTATTGGATAAGGGTCCCTAACAGTTGGTATTAGAGCTACGGTTTGCAGGGAGCAGGTTATTGTTTTTTGATTACAGGTCTTTCACAGGGTTTTCTGATTGAGTGGGAGTTTAGCAATAGCAGAAAAAAGTAAGCTATGAATGGAGAAGTTTAACGGCAAGAATTATCAACATTGGAGGATGCAAATTGAGGATTATCTGTATCAAAAGGATTTGTACTTACCGTTGGGTGGGGTTGCATGCAAGCCACCAGATATGAAGGATGAAGAATGGAGTGTTCTTGATTGGAAGGCTCTCGGTTCCATAAGGTTGAGCCTTGCATCATCTATGATTTCCAACTTATCACAGTGCAAGACAATGGAAGAGTTGATAAAATCCTTGGTAAATTTATATGAAAAGCCCTCGGCTTCTAATAAGGTATATCTTATGAACCAGTTATTTACTTTGCAAATGCAGGAAGGTGGATCGGTACATACTCATCTCAGTGATTTCCATGGTTTGGTAAACCAATTAGCTTCAGTCAATATTGTTTTTGATGATGAGGTAAAGGCTCTCTTGATTTTATGTTCTTTGCCTGAAAGTTGGGACAGTTTGGTTATGGCAGTAAGTAATTCTGCATCTGCTTCTAAAATCTTAAAAGTTGATGATGTTGTGAGTGTGATCTTGAATGAGGAAATATGCAGGAAAAGCGCAGGTGAATCATCAGGGAATGCTCTAAGTGCAGAAAGTAGGGGAAGGCAAAGGGAGAAGGTTGAGCAAGGGAAATCAAGGTCGAGAAGGAGATCTGAATCCAAAGGTATTACCTGCTAGTTTTGTGGAAAGCAAGGACACACAAAGAAGGAGTGTTGGTTGAGAGATAAAGAGAATCAACATGCAGGTATTGAAGAAGCAAAGGATGCAAATATTATGGTACAAGATGCTCTCATACTTTCTTTAGATAGTCAGGTAGGATCATGGATTTTAGATTCTGGTTCATCTTTTCATGCATCCCCAAACAGAGATTTGTTCCATGAGTATGAACAGGGAGACTTTGGAGTGCTTTATTTAGGGGATGGTACGCCTTATCAAATGGTTGGCAAAGGGAAAGTGCAGTTGAGATTGCAGATGGACAACACATGGGTGTTGAAAGAGGTCATGCATGTCCTGATTCTGAAGCAGAGTTTGATTTCTATTGGAAGGTTGGGTGATGAGGGATGCACAATAACCCTCACAGTGGATTCTTGGAAGGTTACCAAGGGTGCACTTGTTCTAGCAGGAGGTAAGAAAGTAGATACTCTTTATCTATCTACTTGTATTGTTGATTCTACTTCTGGTTTATCTACTTCAGCTGTAGATTTGAAGATGTGGCTTAATAGGCTTGGTCACATGAATAAAAAGGGAATGGACGTTCTTGATTCAATAGGTACGTGTTTAGATTCGGAAAGCATAGATAGATTTCATTGCAGGAAAAGGAAATTCGATGCTTTTGATAGGAACAAAGAAGCCTAAGTGTTTATGGACGAGATGAAGAATAGAGATCAGTCACAGGGGCTGAATAAATCTGAGCAGGGTAGTATGGACAGAGGTTTGATCCAAGATGAGCTCGCGGATGAAGATTTCATCACTTACAAGAACACACAGACACCGATGTCGGTCACTTCACTGACGTCGGTCAGCTAGATACCGACATCGGTCATGTACAGACCAGCAGGGTCGATAGAGTCGGGCAGGAAAAGTTTGATGTCGGTCATCAGGACCGTTATCGGTAGGGGGGACACCGGCGTCAGCTAGGGAAATGGCGTCAGTAGTCAGGGTCAGTGCAGGGAACCGACATCGGTAGGGAGCAAACTAAGAGATGGCTGAGATCGGTCACTGGAATGGATGATAGGTGGACAGCTAGTTGTCAAGGAGTCTCAAACACCCATATGGAGGTCAAAAATGGTAAGTGAACCTCATATATATTGTTCACCTTCTTTATATTGCTTATTGATAGTCAAGAACTAGGAAGATGGAAGAAGCAATGTAGGTAGAATCCAGAAACAGTGGGAGCTTGGCATAGATGAGGAGTGTGAGTCCTTGGAGAAGAACCAAATAGGTATTTGTTGGTAGAGTTGTGAGCTGGAAGGAAGCATTGGATAGAGGGATGGATTTCCATATAGGAGAAGAGAGTGGATGGACACATGAGATAGAAGGCTATGGTATATGGTCTTGATTAGGCTGTAGAGCAATGGAGGTTTGACCATTGTATTTTTCCTTTACCAGGTTGGATAATATTAGCTACATTATCCTGTTACTGTATTGTGTTACTTGTTGCATGGTTACATATACAGGGAGTTTTCTAAGCTAAGGGTAGAGTTGGTTCAGAAGTATGTCATGAAGAATTTGGGAGTAGCAAAAAAATTTTGGCATAAGTGACAGGTATTGCATCATAGGTTCAGTGGTGGTTGGTCTTCAAGAGTGACTTTGAAGAGAGATACAGAGCCAAGGGAACAAAATAGATAGTGTACATGTACAGGTACAGTAGCAGCTGTTTATCTCCAAGTGGGAGATTTTTAGGGTGTGGAGCTAAAAGCTTCAACTATTGTAGACATGAGGAAGGTTGCTGAAGAACCAAAAGCATCGGTGTCGGTAGCATGATCGACGTCGATCAGATGCAGTGCAGAAGGCAACCGGTGATGGCAGGGAGTCAGCCAACGTCGACAGAACCAGGCAAGCAGGGACCGGCATTGGTTACCTGTGTATTTCAGAACTGCTGTTGATGAACAGTCAGTTAAGTGAAGCAAGTGTTTGCATGTTAAACAACTAATTATAGTCACGAGCTGCGTGTCTAATTATTGTAGTTAGAGTTCTATTTTTGTAACCATGGGATTCTATTTAAAGACCCATGAGGCTTGTATTGTAATGATCAAGTAGGCAAGTAAAAGCATTGATGTAAGCAAGGTCAAGGAGATCTACAGGTGTAAGGTCAAGGAGATCAGCTGAAGCATTCAAGGAGGGATAATAACTCAGGCTATAGAGTTGTTGTGTTGAGCAAGAGAGAGAGGGGAAGAAGGTCTTGAGGTGTGGCAAGCCTTTGAGGTGGAGGAAGAAGTGGCATCTTCGTTATTGTATTTTTTTCTAGTAATATTTAATACAAGAGTGTGTATTGTCTCTCAAATTCTTTGTTGTCTCAAGTTTCTAGTTACTTAATCATTCTGGTATAATTTCGTGTTTAATTGCTTATAAGAAAGTAATCAATTGTGCTTCCGTTGGATAAGGGTCCCTAACAGTTGGTATCAGAGCTGCGGTTTACAAGGAGCAAGTTATTGTTTTTTTATTACAAGTCATTCACAGGGTTTTCTGATTGAGTGGGATTTCAGCAATGGCAGAAGAAAGTAAGCTATGAATAGAGAAGTTTAATGGCAAGAATTATCAACATTGGAGGATGCAGATTGAGGATTATCTGTATCAGAAGGATTTGTACTTACCGTTGGGTGGGGTTGCATGCAAGCCACCAGATATGAAGGATGAAGAATGGAGTGTTCTTGATCGAAAGGCTCTCAGTTCCATAAGGTTGAGCCTTGCATCATCTGTGATTTCCAACTTATCACAGTGAAAGACAATGGAAGAATTGATAAAATCCTTGGCAAATTTATATGAAAAGCCCTCGGCTTTAATAAGGTATATCTTATGAACCAGTTATTTACTTTGCAAATGCAGGAAGGTGGATTAGTACATACTCATCTCAGTGATTTCCATGGTTTGGTAAACCAATTAGCTTCAGTCAATATTGTTTTTGATGATGAGGTAAAGGCTCTCTTGATTTTATGTTCTTTGCCTGAAAGTTGGGATAGTTTGGTTATGGCAGTAAGTAATTCTGCATCTGCTTCTAAAATCTTAAAATTTGATGATGTTGTGAGTGTGATCTTGAATGAGGAAATATGCAGGAGAAGCACAGGTGAATCATCAGGGAATGGTCTAAGTGCAGAAAGTAGGGGAAGGCAAAGGGAGAAGGTTGAGCAAGGGAAATCAAGGTTGGGAAGGAGATCCGAATCCAAAGGTATTACCTGTTGGTTTTGTGGAAAGAAAGGACACACAAAGAAGGAGTGTTGGTTGAGAAATAAAGAGAATCAACATGCAGGTATTGAAGAAGCAAAGGATGCAAATATTATGGTACAAGATGCTCTCATACTTTCTTTGGATAGTCAAGTAGGATCATGGATTTTAGATTCTGGTTCATCTTTTCACGCATCCCCAAACAGAGATTTGTTCCATGAGTATGAACAGGGAGACTTTGGAGTGCTTTATTTAGGGGATGGTACGCCTTGTCAAATGGATGGCAAAGGGAAAGTGCAACTGAGATTGCAGATGGACAACACATGGGTGTTGAAAGAGGTCATGCATGTCCTGATTCTGAAGCAGAGTTTGATTTCTGTTGGAAGGTTGGGTGATGAGGGATGCACAATAACCCTCACAGCAGATTCTTGGAAGGTTACCAAGGGTGCACTTATTCTAGCAAGAGGTAATAAAGTAGATACTCTTTATCTATCTATTTGTATTGTTGATTCTACTTCTGGTTTATCTACTTCAGCTGTAAATTTGAAGATGTGGCTTAATAGGCTTGGTCACATGAATAAGAAGGGAATGGACGTTCTTGATTCAATAGGTATGTGTTCAGATTCGAAAAACATAGATAGAGTTCATTGCAAGAAAAGGAAATTTGATGCTTTTGACAGGAATAAAGAAGCCTTGGTGTTTATGGAGGAGATGAAGGATAGAGATCAGTCACTGGGGCTGAATAAATTTGAGTAGGGAAGTATGGATAGAGGTTTGATCCAAGATGAGCTCGCGGATGAAGAATTCATCACTTACAAGAACACACAGACACTGATGTTGATCACTTGGGACCGATGTCGGTCAGCCAGATACCGACATCGATCATGTCCAAACCAGCAGGGTCGATAAAGTCAGGTAGGAGAAGTCTGACATCGGTCATCAGGACCGATATCGATAGAGGGGACACCGGCATCGGCCAGGGAAATGACGTCAGTAGTCAGGGTCAGTGTAGGGAACTGACATTGGTAGGGCGCAGACTGGGAGATGGCCAACATCGGTCACTGGAATGGATGATGGGTGTATAGCTAGTTGTCAAGGAGTCTCAAACACCCATATGGAGGTTAGAAATGGTAAGTGAACCTCATATTCATTGTTCACCTTCTTTATATTGCTTACTGATAGTCAAGAACTAGGAAGATGGAAGAAGCAATGCAAGTAGAATCCAGAAATAGTGGGAGCTTGGCATAGATGAGGAGTGTGAGTCCTTGGAGAAGAACCAAATAGGTATTTGTTGGTAGAGTTGTGAGCTGGAAGGAAGCAATGGATAGAGGGATGGATTTCCATATAGGAGAAGAGAGTGGATGCACACATGAGATAGAAGGCTATGGTATATGGTCTTGATTAGGCTGTAGAGCAATGGAGGTTTGACCATTGTATTTTTCCTTTACCAGGTTGGATAATATTAGCTACATTATCCTGTTACTGTATTGTGTTACTTGTTGCATAGTTTCATATACAGGGAGTTTTCTGAGCTAAGGGTAGAGTTGGTTCAGAAGTATGTCATGAAAAATTTGGGAGCAGCAAAATTCTTTTGGCATAAGTGACAGGTATTGCATCACAGGTTCAGTGGTGGTTGGTCTTCAAGAGTGACTTTGAAGAGGGATACAGAGCCAAGGGAACAAAATAGATAGTGTACAGGTACAGGTACAGTAGCAACTATTTATCTCCAAGTGGGAGATTGTTAGGGTGTGGAGCTAAAAGCTTCAACTATTGCAGACATGAGGAATGTTGCTGAAGAACCAAAAGCACCGGTGTTAGCAGCATGACCGACGTCAGTCAGATGCAGTGCAAAAGACAACCGGCGATGGTAGGGAGTCAACCGACGTTGGCAGAACTAGGCAAGTAGGGACCGGCATCGGTTGCCTGTGTGTTCTAGAACTGCTGTTGATGAACAGTCAGTTAAGTGAAGCAAGTGTTTGCATGTTAAATGACTAATTATAGTCATGAGCTGCGTGTCTAATTATTTTAGTTAGAGTTCTATTTTTGTAACCATGGGATTCTATTTAAAGACCCATGAGGCATGTCTTGTAATGATCAAGCAGGCAAGTAAAAGCATTGAAGCAAGCAAGGTCAAGGAGATCTACAAGTGTAAGGTCAAGGAGATCCGCTGAAGCATTCAAGGAGGGATAATAACTCAGGCTATAGAGTTGTTGTGCTGAGCAAGAGAGAGAGGGGAAGAAGGTCTTGAGGTGTGGTAAGCCTTTGAGGTGGAGGAAGAAGTGGCATCTTCCTTATTGTATTTTCTTCTAGTAATATTTAATACAAGAGTGTGTATTGTCTCTCAAATTCTTTGTTGTCTCAAGTTTCTAGTTACTTAATCATTCTGGTATAATTCTGTGTTTAATTGCTTATAAGAAAGTAATCAATTGTGCTTTCGTTGGATAAGGGGTCCCTAACAAAATAGCCTCAATCACTGTATTAACAGCTCCCCTGTACTCTGCCTATGTGGATGATATAGCAATAGCATTCTGCTTCTTGCTAGACCAACTGATAGGACCATAACCTAGAGAGAAATTGTAGCCAAAAGTGGACTTGTGAGTTTGTGAATCACCAGCCTAGTCTAAATCTATATATCCAACCAAGTCAACCTCTATGCCAAATCTGTAATGAATCCCGTATCTATTTGAACCCTGTATCTAATGCAATATCCTCTTAGCTACTTTCCAATGCAGCTCATGAGGCTCTTGCATGAATCTGGAGATAAGTCCCACTGTATATGATATGTCAGGCCTAGTGTGAGTCAAGTAGACAAGAATACCAACAAGTTTTTGATACCAAGTGGCATCAACCAATGGTGAAGAACAATTAGCCTCAAGCTTGACTCCTAATAGAAAGGGAGTTGGAGATGGCTTGCAATCAGTCATGTGAAACTGAGCCAATAAGTCAAGAGCATACTTAGGTTATGTAAGACAAATCTTTGAATCTGATTATGAGATCTCGATGCCAAGAAAGTAGTGCAACAAACCCAAGTCTGTCATGTCAAATCTATCTTAGAGAGATGCTTTCACCGCTACAATAGCTGATGAAGAACTCCCAGTGATCAAAAGGTCATCAACATATAGGACCAAAATCAAGAGCGAATCATCCTACCGTAAGAAGTAGACATTAAGATTAGAATGATATCTAGTGAAACCCACTATGAAAAGGAAGGAATCCATCTTGGCATACCAAGCCTGAGGGGCCTATTTGAGACCATAGATAGATTTCCTAAGTCGGCATACTAAGGAAGAATCTTGAACAAATCCTAGCACCTGCTCCATGTAGATCTCCTCTTCTAGGTCTCTGCAAAGAAAGGCATGCTTCACATCCATCTGATACACATCCCAACCATGTGTTATGGCAATAGCCAATGTGAGTTAGATAGAAGTCATCTTTGTAATGGGTGCAAAGGTCTTTGAGTATTCAATGTCTACCACTTGTGAGAAACCCTTGGCAACCAATCATACCTTATACCTATAACCTGACCCATCTGATGCAAACTTAGTCTGATATATCCACCTACATCGAACCATCTTTCTTCCCTTAGGAAGTGAAGTCAAATCCCAAGTGTGATTTTTGATTAAGGAAGAATATTCTTCCTCCATAGAATTATCCCACTCAAGTACCCTTGATGCCTCTTGAAAAGTGTTTAAATCCAAAACTAAAGTAAAGAAGGCATGTGGATCTCTCTAAAAATCCCCCTAGTATGTTTGTCATCTGCAGGATATCCTGCCCAAGTGCCAGCACTCTCAAGTGTCTGTTATTAGTGTAGATTTTTATTTTTCCCTATTTATTAATTAGGAAAATTGTATTTCTTGTGCATACATGGAGTTTTTCTACATTTATGGGATATGATAGCTTATGTGGAGGTGTGTGTCATAAATGTGTCATAAGTTTCATAAGAATGTCATAAGTAACTCCCTTGATGGGAGTTACTTCTTTATCCTTAGCACCTTGTCACCACCTTTCATGGAGGATTTACATTCTATTCTCAGGGTGCCTTGTCCACCTTTTGTGGAGGAGTTACTTTCATACTCTCTTATTTGTATTCTTCACTTTGGCCATCTCATGCTAATCAGATTTTGGTTTTCTCCATTTTGTCTTGTGCAATTTCTCTTATTATGTTATTTTCAAATTGCTTTAGCATCTATGTAGTGTGCATCATCGACTCGGGTGCTTCTCACCATATGGGCTCTTCACTAGTTGAGTTTTCATCTTTAGAGCCTTGTAGCATGAATTTAATTAGTTTGGGTGATGACACATCAGTTTCTATTGCAAAGAGAGGGTTAGTTGAAATGGAAGGAGGAACATTCAATAATGTTCTAAGTGTTCCTTCCCTTTCAACCAATCCCCTATCAGTGTACTAAAACACTCACATTGGTCGGGGCATGAGAGTTGAGTTTTCACTAGATTCAGTGGCTATCAGGGAGTTGCATAGTGACACTATAGTGGTAGTTGGTAGGGAAAATCACCGAGCCAGGTTATACACCTTCTCACATTTTGCATCAGATTCTTCTCCAACAGCATTGCTGACTCATTTAGATGGAGTTAGCAAATTGTGGCGTGAGCAGTTTGGCCACCTTAACTACCATTACCTTGAGCAACTTTGCAAACATGACATGGTCATTGGCTTGCCTCGTGTCTAATTCTCAAAAGGACTTTGCGAGGGGTGCTCCCTTGGAAAGCATCCCGAAGCAAAATTTGACAAAGGCAAAGCTTGGAGGGCTTCAAAACCTTTGGAGTTAGTCCACAATGATGTATCAAGACCCTTTCCCAAACCATGTTTCACAAGGGCTAAGTACATCCTCACTTTCATTGATGATTTCTCTAGGTACACTTGGATATATTTTCTCAAATAAAAGTCTGAAGTGTTTAAATTTTTTCTAGACTTCAAGGCTCTTGTTGAGAAATAGAGTGAGAAATCCATCAAGATTCTTTAAACTGATAATGGAGGGGAGTATGTCATCATTAGGTTTGAGTAGTTTTACACCACAGAGGGGATTGATTTGTAGCACACAATCACTTACAGTCCTTCATAGAATGGGGTTGTAGAATGCAAGAATAGGTTCTTGAAAGAGATGGGTAGCTATATGATTCACTCCAAATCCTTGACACCACAGTACTAGGCCGAAGCAATCAATTGTGATTTCTACATTCAAAACAAGATTCCTCACAAAGCTTTGAAAGGGATAACACCCTTTGAAGCTTGGCACAAAAGGAAACCTGATGTTAAACACCTTAGAGTTTTTGGATCCCCAGCCATGGCCCGCATTCCAAAGAAAAAATGCAAATCTATGGAATGTTAGTCCAAGCCTTGCATTTTTGTAGGATATCTAGATGGTATTAAGGGATATCGCCTTCTAGATCTAGTCACTCATGAGTTGTTCATTAAGAGAACCGTCCATTTTCAAGAGAGTCCTAGAGACTCAACACTTGACACTTCTTCTCCCTCATCAGATCTACTTCTTCATGATGATTCCTCATCAGATTCAAGTCAGCCATAATAAGTTCTTGAGCTAGAGACATCATCTTCTTCTTCGAATTCAGATAGTGAGGATAGTGATGCAGAGTCATCCACCTCTAGTCAGTCAGAGGATGAGGAGTTAGCACCTGACTCACCCACTTTTGGGCCACTTTGGGCTAGACAGATAGTTGAGAGTGTTGGCACTTGGGCAAAAGATCCCACAGATGACAAACGTACTAGGGGGTTTTCAAAGAGATCCACATGCCTTCTTTGCTACAGTTTCAGATCCATAGACTTTTCGAGAAGCATCAGGGGTACCTGAGTGGGATAATGCTATGGAGGAAGAATATTCTTCCTTAATCAAAAATCACACTGGGATTTGACTTCTCTTCCTAAGAGAAGAAAGATGGTTTGATGTAGGTGGATATATCAGACCAAGTTTGTAGTAGATGGGTCGATTGATAAGTACAAGGTGCGATTAGTTTCCAAGGGTTTCTCACAGGTGGTAGGCATTGACTATTCAAAGACCTTTGCACCCGTTGCAAAGATAACTTCTATCTGACTCACCTTGGCTATTGCCATAGCACATGGTTGGGATGTGCATTAGATACTTGTGAAGAGTGCCTTTCTTCACGGAGACCTAGAGGAGGAGATTTATATGGAGCAACTGCCAGGATTTGTTCAAGATTCTTCCTTAGTATGAAGACTTAAGAAATCTATCTATGGCCTCAAATAGGCCCCTCAAGCTGGGTATGCCAAGATGGATTCTTTCTTTCTCATAGCGGGTTTCACTAAGTGTCATTCTGATCCCAATGTCTACTTCTTATGGCAGGATGATTCGCTCTTGATTTTTGTTCTATATGTTGATGACCTTTTGATCACCAAGAGTTCTTCATCAGCTATTGCAGTAGTGAAGGCATCTCTCTAAGATATATTTGACATGACAGACTTAGGTTTGTTGCACTACTTCTTTGGCATCGAGATCTCACAGTCAGATTCAAGGATTTCTCTTGCACATCCTAAGTATGCTCTTGACTTACTGGCTCAGTTTCACATGGTTGATTGCAAGCCATCTCTGACTCCCTTTCTATCAGGATTCAAGCTTGAGATTGATTGTTATTCACCATTGGTTGATGCCACTTGATATCGACAAATTGTTGGTAGTCTCATCTACTTGACTCACACCAGGCTTGACATTTCATATATAGTGGGACTTGTCTCTAGATTCATGCAAGAACCTCATGAGCTGAATTGGAAAGAAACTAAGAGAATCTTGCATTACATACAGGGTTCACATAGACATGGGATTCATTAACGATTTGGCATAGAGGTTGACTTGGTTGGATATATAGATTCAGACTGGGCTAGCGATTCACAAACTCACAAGTCCACTTCTGGTTACAGTTTTTCTCTTGATTTAGGTCATATCAATTGGTCTAGCAAGAAGAAAAATGCTATTGCTATATCATCTACAAAGGCAGAGTACAGGGGAGTTGTTAATGTAGCTACTAAGGCTATTTGGCTTCAAGAGATTCTTTCTGAGTTTGGCATTCCTATCAGGGAACCGACCATCATTTATTGAGACAACCAGAGTACCATTTAGATTTGTAAGAATCCAATTTTGCACCAATGGACCAAGCACATAGAGATTCACATGCATTTCATTCAAGAGATTATTCATAGTCAGTTCCTTGACTTGAGATTTTGCCAGTATTCAGCGTAGGTTTCAGACATCTTCACCAAACCTTTCACTAAGAGCAAGTTCATTCATATATGAGCTCTTTTTGGCGTGTGGCCCACATCTGTAGTAGCATCATCTTCATGGGGGCCTTTTAGCCTCTTCTTTTATTTTATGTCTCTCTTATGGGGGGGGAGTTTTTTTCTATGGGTTTTCTCCTTTTCTCTATCTTATGAGAGATTGCATTTGTACATGGGTACCTCATCAGGCCTAGTTACCAGGATGCATTTTATATTTCCACACTGCCCACCTAAGCTGCACTTATGGAGGGGTATTAGTGTAGGTTTTTATTTTTCCTATTTATTAATTAGGGAAATTGTATTTCTTGTGCATACATGGAGTTTTCTTACATTTGTGGGATAGGCTAGCTTATGTGGAGGTGTGTGTCATAGATGTGTCATAGGTGTCATAAGAATGTCATAAGTAACTCCCTTGATGGTATTTACTTCTGTATTCTTAGCACCTTGTCACCACCTTTCATGGAGGAGTTACATTCTATTCTTGAGGTGCCTTGTCCACCTTTTGTGGAGGAGTTACTTTCATACTCTCCTATTTGTATTATTCACTTTGGCCATCTCATGCTAATTAGATTTTGGTTTTCTCCATTTTGTCTTGTGTAATTTCTCTTATTGTTTTATTTTCAAATTTCTTTAGCATCTATGTGGTGCGCACTTGTTCATCTTGTGTGATCACATCTTCATTGCACTCGCATTATCCAAATTTTTTGCAAAAACTCCGATATCTGTCTCACCCAAAGTGGCCCAGAAGTGGTTGAGTCAGTTTCTAACTCCTCATCCTCTAGCTGACTAGAGGTGGATGACTCTGCATCACTGTCCTCATTGTGTAAACTTGAAGAAGAAGAAGATGTCTCTAGCTCAAGAACCTGTTGTGGCTGATTTGAATCTAACAAGGAATAATTATGAAGAAGTAGATCCGATGAGGGAGAAGAAATTTCAAGTTTTGAGTCTCTAGGACTCTCCTAAAAATGGATTCTTCTCTTGATGAACAACTCATGAGTGACTAGATATAGAAGGCAATATCCCTTAATACCATCCATATATCCTACAAAGATGTAAGGCTTAAATTGAAATTCCATAGCTTTTTGTTTCTTCTTCAGAATGTGGGCCATGGCTGGGGATCTGAAAACTCTAAGGTGCTCAACATTAGGTTTCCTTTCATGCCAAGCTTCAAATGGTGTTATCCCTTTCAAAGCTTTGTGAGGAACCCTTTTTTGAATGTAACAAGCACAATTAATGGCTTTGGCCCAGTACTGTGGTGCTAAAGATTTGGAGTGAAGCATACAGCTACCCATCTCTTTCAAGAACCTATTCTTGCATTCTGCAACCCCATTTTGTGAGGGATTGTAAGTGACTATGCACTGCAAATCAATCCTCTCTATGGTGTAAACTGCTCAAACTTGATGCTGACATACTCCCCTCCATTACCAGTTTGAATAACCTTGATGGATTTCTCACTCTATTTCTCAACAAGAGCCTTAAAGTCTAGAAAAATTTTAAACACTTCAGACTTTTGTTTGAGAAAATATATCCAAGTGTACCTAGAGAAATCATCAATGAAAGTGAGGATGTACTTGGCCCTTGTGAAAGATGGTTTGGGAAAGTGTCCCGATACATCATTGTGGACTAACTCCAAAGGTTGTGAAGCCCTCCAAGATCTGCCTTTGTCAAATTTTGCTTCAGCATGCTTCCTAAGGGAGCAACCCTCACAAAGTTCTTTTGAGAATTAGACACGAGGCAAGCCAAAGGCCATGTCATGTTTGCAAAGTTGCTCAAGGTAGTGGTAGTTAAGGTGGCCAAACCACTCATGCCATAATTTGCTAACTCCATCCGAATGAGTCAGTAATGCTATTAGAGAAGAATCTGATGCAAAATGTGAGAAGGTGAATAGCCTGACTTGGTGATCTGCCCCACCCACTGCCACTATAGTATCACTATGCAACTCCCTGATAGCAACTGAATATGGTGAAAACTCAACTCTCATGCCCTAACCAATGTGAGTGATTTATTACACTGATAGGAGATTGATTGAAAGAGAAGGAACACTTAGAATATTATTGAATGTTTCTCCTTCCATTTCAACTAACCCTCTCCCTACAATAGAAATTGAAGTGTCATCACCTAAACTAATTGATGTCATGCTACAAGGCTCTAAAGATGAAAACTCAACTAGTGAAGAGCCCATGTCGTGAGAAGCACCTGAGTCGATGACCCATGAAGATGTAGAAGCTGTTGTAGCTACAAGGGCCTTGCCCTTTTCTTTCTCCTTACCCTTGTCTTTTGCCTTGGTAGAATCTTGGGTAGATGAATTTTGCTTGATGGACTCAGGAACACTTATGTTGTTCTTCTCTAGAAGATGAGTTAGGTGTTCTATTTGTTTTTTCATGAATTTGTGTTCATCATGCCCTATCTTTTTACAATAGGCACACTTAACCTTCTCCTTCTTAGGTTTAGCATTAGAAGAGGAAGGCTCAGTGTTGTTTTTCACAAGATTGGTGTTTTCTTTGTTCTTCTCCTGGTCCTTGTTCTTTTTCTTCTTCTCCTTTGTTGAAGTCTTATCCTTACCATTTCCAGTTATCAAGGCTTGGGGTTGAGTAGACTTCATTGTACCTATTTGAATTAGCTTATCTTTCTCCCTAGTCAAGTCGGCAATGAATGAATCCAAAGAAGGCATTTTCCATGTAGTGCCAAGGGCACTTTTTGTGGCATGGAAAGTGGAGACAAAGACTAAATAGCTTGGACCTAACTTTGTGAGAATATAAATTATGAGTTGATCATCTTTCTTTTCTATCCCACATTCTTTAAATTTCAATATAAGGGCCTTAAAATTATTGAATAAGTCCTGTAGGGTGTCAAAGTTGCTGGGACTTAGACTTATGAGTTTGTTTTTGAGCTCATGACCTCTCATCTCATCAAGCTTCCCAAATAACTTTTCTAAGGTGTATCATATGTCATTGGGAGTTTGAGAGGATTCTAGATGGAAGAGAGGTTATGGATACATAGACAAGCTTAGTAATCCAAAGGCTTCATCATTACGATTGTACCACTCAACCTTTTCAGTATCAGTGTTGGGTTCTACTTCAGTACCCATGGTGATCCTATACAACCCTTTGCTTCTAAGAATGATTAACATTTTAACCTCACATTCATGATAGTTGAAGGGTGTTATGGGTTTAAGTTGAAAATAATCTATTTTTAGCTGAATTCAGGTGAAGTTGTGTTGATTGCAAGTTGTGAAATTATGCAAAAAGGAAAATGAAAGCAAAAATATGCAAGTTGTGAAAAGCAATCACACCCCCCCTAAAATATTGAGCCCCATCCAAATATCCAAGTGCATGCTTAAAATATGTTGGACTCAGTCGAGAATGCATCTTAGAGCAATAAGCGCAAGACTAAAGCAAATAGGACATCGGATTCAGCCGAAAATGCATCCCGAGAGACCCAAATTTATAAACACTTTATAAAATAGTGTGTTTTTAATAAATAACAAGTATAAACTATGGATAATTTAATTATAAACACTTTTGAAAAAAATGGCACCCAAATTTAAGCTACCATTTGCAAGATATTGAAGGTTCAATTTTCCCGTAAACTAGTGTTTTTGTAAAAAAAGCAATAAAACATTAAAAAAATGCATGTTATGAGAGAAAAAGTGGCCTTCCAACCACTCATTGGATTTGTCATAGAATGAGGAATCTAAAGGAGGTTTGTGTGAGGGGGAATTGGCCTCCCACCAACTTGGGCCTCACCCTTCGTCTTCGTAGGTCGAAGATACAAGTTAAAATTAAAAGAACCAAAAATACCAAACTATGTAAAACACTTAATATTCAGTCAAATTAAATGATTTTTATTTGAAAAGTCAATTTTTAACTGAAAATAAAAGTTGAAGATAGAATATAACAGAATGGCAAAGTGTTTAGGGGTCCACGTGAGATGCCAAACAAGAAGAGGGCGCCTTTTTCAAGAAATCATAGTCCAAATTTTAGCAAAAAAGACAAAACAAATGTGCAAACCTACTGGATAGAATGTCTGAGGTGTGGTAGAATATTCTCACAAAGAACAAGGGTGATCTGCTAGTTTCAAGACTACAAATAAAATAGGGAGTGGCGTTCCAAAAAAATGCAATTCTAATTTTTTTTTTGCAAGAAAAAACAACATGCAGACCTGGACGTTGTACAGCTAAAGGCACCTTGCTAAGAGGACTGCTACTGCTGCACCTTGCTAGAATTGACTACTACTACTGTGCCTTATTGGAAAGGATGCTGCTACTGCATCTTGCTAGAAAGGAAGTTGTTGAAACTGCGTAGAGTTGCAGAAGCTTGGAATGACCTCAATCAACCTTGGAGAGTGTTGTAGTTCTGAAAAAAGTTGGCACAGAATGCAGAAGCTTGGTGATTGTGTGAGTGCTGACTACTCCCTCTGCTACTCCACACAATAATGGCATCCAAGAAGAGAACCAACACCTGAAGTGAAGACACCCAAGACACCCAAAGGCCAAGGATCCCAAGGAAACCAACCAGAAATAATATTTTTTTATTCCAGATCAAATATAGAAAATAAAAAAAATAGTGAGAACTCCACTGCTCTTGATTTCAAAATGAACTAAAAGCATAACCATGCACATGATTACCATTCAATCTCTGATACCATATTGGAGTTGTTGCCAGAATCTAGATAATGTGAGTGCAATGGAGATGTGATCACACAAGTTGAAGCAAGTGCACACCGCATAGATGCTAAAGCAATTTGAAAATAACACAAGAAGATAAATTTCACAAGACAAAATAGAGAAAACCAAAATCTAATTAACATGAGATGGCCAAAGTGAGGACTACAAATAGGAGAGTACATAAGTAACTCCTCCACAAAAGGTGGACAAGACACCCCAAGAATAGACTGTAACTCCTCCATGAAAGGTCGTGAAAAGGTGATAAAAATAGAGAAGTAACTCCCATCAAGGGAGTTACTTATTACATTCTTATGACACCTATGACGCACACCTCCACATAAGCTAGCCTATCCCACAAATGTAGGAAAACTCCATGTATGCACAAGAAATACAATTTCCCTAATAAATAAATAGGGAAAAATAAAAACCTACACTAATAGACTTGGCATCAAAAAATAATTTTCTTTTAATCGATATTGAGGGTAAGGGTCCTCTTCTGTATAAAAATATGTTCTAAAATACAAAGTGGAATGTGGTCCAAATCGAGTATACATTGACATCCAAAATGCAAGTACCTAAAGGGAGAGCAACAAAAATCAAGGGATAACCTCAGAAAAAAATAGAAATAATTAACATACATCACAGAGAGTAATCTAGCAAAACATTACGTATCAAGGATGAATTTGGACCATGTTACTTTACATGTACATTTTGGATTGCTAGTCACTGAGCCATTGCATTTCCCAGGTCCATACACATGGCCCAACTCGATGAAGTCCACCATAGATTGGAGATTATTTTGAATTAGTCAAGAATCCCTACAATGACCACCATCCTGTGCCTTAGCATTTTTTGCATCCAAAGCAGCTATCACACTCTAGATTGAATAAGAGTCAACCAAATAATGGGCTACTAATACGATGGAATTTGAGTAAAATTTATAGATGAAGGAGTGTATATATGGTATTGTTTCCATCCAAGAATATGTATAAGGGGTAAGGGGTATCATCTTGTGAACCCTTCACCATAGCCATATAACGATCATGCAGCTGAACATAATGAGATTTCAGCTCTTAGGAGACACTTATAGGAACCTAACCAAGATAGTATAAACTAGAAAAAGTCATATCATGCTGAGTTACCACCTAAAAATGACTTATCCAACCAATAAGGTCACCCCTAAACTCCTTCCATATTAAGGCCTCTACCACTCAATGAGCTTCCTCCCTATTCTGGGCCACCCAAAGTAGGTTACTATCAAAACATGATGCCACATCTACATTGGTTTTATTATGCTAGATAGTATGAAGGTAGTTATAACCAATAATAGTCTAAATTGCCTCCAAAACATCTAAATTTGGAATCCAAAAGATAAAATAGAGTCTACAATCTGAGACACTATCTCAAAAATCTATTTTTGGAGTCTCTATATGGAGCAACAAAACATGGGTAGTAATGACCAAGATTGACACAAAAGTATACATCTTTACAACATAGGTAATCCAAATAGGAGAGATAAAAAAATGAATGAAATAAAGAGAGACAAATGCTGATAGTTAATCACTTTGAGTGAGTTGTCACCTATCATGACATAAGCTAAAACACTCTAAAATCTAATCATGACTTCTCATTAGGCCATACTCTCTCTTTGCTTACTTATACCTTGACTTGCAAACCACATTAGGCCTTAAAAATGACTTTCATGCCTCTTTCCACATACTCTCCACCACTCTCACATACTCAAAAAATGTCATACCTGCTTAAATACTATCATACATCCTTCATAATCCTTGATAATATATCATGATGCCTTATTAGGCCATGTAGAATCTAGGAGTGATCTAGGTACAGACTTTGTCTAAAGGTCTTACCCCTATAATCTTACCCTAAAACTCACATGAGTACTCCAATGCTTCACATACATACTCAAATAACCTCATACAACCACTTATGCATGTGTCCAGTCATCTCACCATGCCATCATACTCATACCTTCTCTCAAGTTCTCTTCATGCCATGATTAGTGTCATGACAAGGCTTCTTAACACACCTTGTACTCATGAACTAGTACTTAAACATTCTTATCTCAATTCTATCAAACAAGAACACTCAACTGATAACACTCTCATATCACTACAACAAACTTGACATCAACCAATAGAAAAATAATTAGGTTGCCTTCAAATTATGTCTTTGACCTAACCCTTGACATCAACTAATAGAGAAATCATTAGGGTTCTTTTAGATTTTCTCTTGTCATAAGGCTTTCTTGTCACATCAATGACATCAATGTTGACATCAATGATAACACTTGTCAACATACACTTGTTCATCAAAGTTTTTAATGTTTTGGCATTGTTCATACCCTTGGTTTTAGAGTTTCAACGTCCAATTTGATCTTTCCAACCTTTTTAAATGCTATGAATGCATGTACATGAGTCCTCTTCCTCATCTTTAATATTTTGGATTTGATAAAGAACTTTTTCTCTTCCAAATCTTTAATTTATACCATAGCATGTGTTTGATGTGACCCTATGTCACTTCATCTAGCCACTCTATTTAATGAATCCACCTGTCACGTCCCAACTTGATCTACCTCAAACACGATGCAATATTTTGAAATGCCATGTAATTAATGGTCTTGTATGACCATAAGTGTTCCTTCTTCCATATCTATCTTATTATCACCAATTTCTTGGACTTGATTGAGATTTATATAGTTAATTATAATTGTCCTTGATGATCTATCACTGGAATATGATTGCACCCTACAATCGTAGCCTCTTTTTAGATGTTGGCAATGGCAAGGATTGTAACACATGGTCATTGTGCAAGTGGATATGAAGAGTTTTTTTACCGTATGTTCTTAGATGATGTAACATTAATATGACCTCACTGAACAAGTTATTCAATTATATGGAAACAATAATTCTATACACTTATGGATCTTTACTATATAAATACTTATCTTTAAAATATCCATTTTATGATGTAATTTTGTCTAATAACTACTAAATTGAGTGCAATAAATACATAGAAGAAGCACAATCAATTTGTGCCTTCATGAAACTTCCTTCTAGGATATGCCTTCAACTAGACAACTGTTGTGGAGATAATAAGAACAGACACTTACTTCCATCCATAATTATATTTCATTTAAATGTTAAACATTATATGGAACTAATATTACATTGTTTTTTTTTTACATATTTGTGTTGCAATATTTATCTCTCCTTGTCCATAGAGGTGTTTTCCTTGATGTCGAGGTTGAATTTCTTCCTATAGGACATACCCATGAGGACACATTTGGAAACGTATCCGAATGTATAAAGAGGAAAGATTTATGGAGTGTGGTAGAGATGATGGATAGTTATAGGACATGTGAAAATACAAAAAAAATCACTCCATATTTTATTGAATAAGTAGTAAATTTCAAAGACTATGTTAATAGTTATTAGCTAAAGGGAAGAAATGAAATAGTAGGCTTGACAAAAGGTCAATACTTTTTTCTACACATGAAGCAAGGTCAGCCCATTATGCATTAAACAAAATATATAAGAGACTTAAAAAATAGATTAAATTTTCAAGATTCCATTGTTTTAAAAGACTCATATAGAAGTAGAAAAAGGAGTGAAAAAGAGATTAAATATAACTTGATTAAATATGTACAACAATCCAATGAATTTGGTTTGATCAAAATAGTAAGTGGAAGGATTTAGCATATTAATTCAAAAACATCCATGACATAATGAAAGAAGACAGGTTCCTTTCTAAAGTTTAATGTAAAGGAGATGGCCTAGAACTTGCCATGAAATAACCTTGCATGTAGATCTACACAAAATGGTTCATGATAGGAACCTTGATTTTTGAGTGACATCTACATATACATATGTTGGTAAAATAAAAAAAAATCATTTGATGTAGCTCCATATGTGCAAAATGGTGATATGTTATTTATCAAACTTGATGATTCTATAGGAGTAAACTACACAATATGGGTTTCTAGAGTTGAAAACAATATTGAGAACTCCAAAAAAATAGAGATATAGAATGAAGGGTCAAAATAGCTTGGTTAATCCTAGTTCATGCAATGAAAAAAATGTAGAAGAATAAAAAATTTACTTAGGCTATTTGGAAAATAAATGGAAGCCAAACCCAACTAACACATCTTTACCATTGATACTCATATATAATATCATCTACACTTGAAACCTAAATAAAAATTGGAGAGGTTATACACTTGTTCTCCCTAATTTTTTTAAATTCATTGTAATAGACTATTTGAATGTGTCATCCCACTAGGCACTTTCAAAAATAGTGATAAAGGATTGGTAGCTATTTTTTTATTTCATCACATTGACAAATTTGAAATGGTGTTTTCTTAATTTTGGAATGAGAACTATGAATGTTTTTTTTTAAATTTAGTCCATTTTTTGGGAATGTATAATGTTTTATTAGTTTATTTATTTATATTTATTTATAGTGGGACTTTGCATTTTTGGTCTTGGAAAATACACTTTGGCATTTGAATTTTATATTTTCTACTACGATAATTTAATATTTTGATAACTGTGCATTTATTTAGTGGCATTTGACTATTATAATTTCTACTTCCCATTTTTATGTTTCAAAATGGTCTTTGGATTTTGTGTATTTCAAATAGAAATATTGCATTTGGAAAATCATGAAAACTTCTTCAACTTTTCAATTTTTCAAATTAAACTTCGTATTTTGCATCCTTCAAAATGGTCTTCAAAAAATAGTCTTCACAATTTGCACATTAGAATTTACACCTCAAATTTTATGCATTACAAAATACACTTTGGCATTCTTATGTTTACAAAAGGGTCTTTGTGGTTTAGGCCTCAGAATGTCCCACTTCAGTATTTGCACATGAAGATTTGTTCTTCAACATTTGTGTATCAATAAATGGTCTTTGAATTTTTATTTTTTCAAGTTACACTTTGGCCAAGGACACAATATTCTTCCACATGGAACAATATCGATGATTTGGCTATGCATAAGGATGATGAGTCCAAACAAAATTCCTTATCAATGTGAATACCTGAGATTGTAACACACATCATAATATCAATAAATCAATTATGTAAGTTATTATATTAATAATATAAACATCAAGGAGGTGTCTAACAACTTAAACACCCATGATTGGCCCACTTATTATAATCTTAGGGACTCTCTCATGAACACCAAAGTTAACATGGGAGAACTAGTTTCCTAGTAATCAACACATGGCATGTGCACAAATACAAGATAAAATTTGATGGTCAAAGAGACATCACCTAATGATTAAAAAATAGTTCATGATCCAATAAAATAATAATATGTGTCATCCCAATCATCCTAGGTTATTTAAATCAAATATGACCTGAGTGTCCAATTGATGTATAAATTATTTTTTCTTAAGAAATAAACTACCTAGGCTTATTATCTATAAATGCATGGTCTGTGAACTAGTTTGAATGGCTGTAGAAATTTGATTAAATATATTAGAAAGACCACAAGCCTTCTAACTATTTTTCACATTTAGATAGATGTGATTTGTTTGTAATAATTCCAAATAATTTTTTTATAAGTCCATTTAATTATCGATAAATTGCTCAATTTATTTTCGCTGAGGTGAAAGAGATGTATATTAGAAATTTAATTATTTTTTATAGTTTTAAATAATTTGAGATTATTAGAAAATACATAATTTAGATAGATGTAATTTAAATACATTAGATAGATTTGATTTATTTATAATATGTCCAACTAAATCTTGACACTATCCAATTTATGTTTGATAGTTTTCAAAAAATTGATTACTAATTGTTTCTAATTATTTTAAATAGGTTAGATTTATTACAAATACATTAGATAGATGTGATTTATTTGTAATAATTCCAACTAATTCTTGAAAATTCCAATCAATTCTTGATAAATTCTAATTTATTTTCAATAGTTTTAAAAAACTAATTATTAATTATTTTAAATAATTTAGACTTATTGCATATACATTAGATAAATGTGATTTATCTGTAATAAGTCCAACTAATTCATGAGAATTATAATTAATTATTCATGAAGTCGAACTTATTTATGATATTTTCATAGTTTTGAAATATGAACTAATTTCACCTTTATCATCAAACATTACTTCATTGCTAATAAGTATCTTCATAGTTTTTGGATCAATGAATCGATATGTTTTTGACTCATTATTATATCCCAAAAAAATACATTCTTGTGTTTTCTTATCCAATTTAATCCTTTTATTATTTGATACATGCATGTATGCTTTAAATATAAAAACTCAAAGATAAAAAAAACTTTTAACTTCATCTTAGTTCATGCTTCTTGTGGTTTAATTCCATTAAGAGCTTTGGTGGGTGACCTATTTAGTGGGTAGACGACCATGAGACACACTTCTACCCAATATGAATGAGGTAGTTATTCATCTTGAACCATGATTCAAAACATCTCTATAATGATATATTAATGCCTTTTTGTAACACCATTTTGTTATGGTTTATAAGGTGTAGTATATTGATGACATATTCCATTCTCTACAAGGTATGTAGTGAACCTTTTACTGTTGTATTTCCCCCCATGATTTGAGTATTGGGCCTTGATTTAGTGAGGACTCTCATTTTAAATAGAGGCCTTGAACTCTTTAAATGCTAAAAATACCTGATATTTAGTCTTCAATAATGACAACCACATCTTGCAATAATGATCATCAACAAAGAGTTGAAAATACTTATATCCTTTTATGCTAGAAGTCATAGGTCTGAAAAGATTAGTGTGCATTAGATTCAATGGATAAGCAGATTGATATTCACTTTTTTCAAAAGGATCTCTTAATTTTTTACTAGCTAAGTAACCATAATAGATATAAAAATATTGTTTGAGAGTGGGAAGACCTTTGACCATGTTGTGTTTGCTTAATGCAATAAAATACCCATAATTCAAATTGTCATATCTTTTGTGCTAGAGATTTAATTTGTATGTACCCTTCACAACAAGTGTATGATAGTCATTATGGATAATATCAAGTTAAAACATGTTACCTATGTTTAAAGCTCATACAATACTTTTATATCCTCTAGACTTGTTCTTGGTAAGGAAAAACTTCTCACCATGGTTGTGATAAAATTTAAGTTTGAGATTTTGATCGAGAAGTTGATTTATAGAAAATAAGTTCTTAGTGAGTCTTAGATGATACATGACATCTGTGATTGTGGTAATACAATTACCAAGCTATAGAGAAACAAAACCCTTACCTTGAGCAATGTATGATTATTCATCACCAAGAGAAACATTACCCTAAGATCCTAGTTGGTGTAAAGTGGAAAACCATTTTTTATATCGTATCATGTGCCTTGTGGCACCAAAATCAACATACTAGATGGATTGTGAAGCATAAGGTTCCTCATATGTCTATGTAGTAAAGACATGATCATATTTTGAAGAATGATAATCCTCATAAAAATTCCCATGTTGTTGTTCCTTCTTTTAAAATCTCTTTTTAGTCAAATTTGTACTTTTTCAAAATGACAAACTATACATAGGACAAAATTGGGGTGATTATTTTAATTGTCTTCATTTATGGGATTGTATTTTCAATTTTGTGTACTTAAATTTTTTAAATTATAATCATTTGTAAATTTTTTATTTTTTTTGGAAAATCAAATCAAATTATTTTAAAAATAATGAGATTGTACAAAATTCATTTGAAGTGTTCAGTATTAATGATGTCTTCGATTCATGTTTATGAGTAATGTCATATCACTTTAAAATAATATGTCTTAACATTGAATTTTTAAATCATTAAGGAGTAATAAGGTTCAGATAATTTCATAAACTAACTCTATATTACCCATTCATTACTGTCGAAAGACGTAAATACTAATAGTTGGAATTTCCAAGTATATAGTGAAGTTATGCCACCTATGTGGAATTATTTCTAAGTCAGTGTTAATGATAGAATAAATATATTTCACATACTTCCTATGTAGCTAGTACCATTTGGCTCTCACATGTGTTAAAATCTCTTTCATGTACTGATGGGTATATCGAAAAGATGAACTCTTCAGTACGAATGGGTATATAGGAAGGTACACACATAAAGAGGACTGGTATATTGATTTGATAGTATATATAAAGGGAAAAAAAATGGATTTATAAAACACAAATCCATCTCCTTTCTATAGTTTGATCAAAATTTCACACATGGTTAGAAATGGACTGCATTTTGTTCTGCCAGACACTCAACATTTTCAAGGTGATACCAAATCTGAGCATAAATCTAATATGATTTATTGATCTTACAAAAAGTGTATTATAGATCCATAGATATAAGCCTGCATATGCTCATGATAGTCTTAAAAAATAGGACCAAAATATAACTAAAATATAATCATAATCTTCTAAATTATAAAATAGCTTCATAATAGGTTTATTTGACTAACATAGACCAACAAATAACAATACTAACCTAAAAACTATGTTTGTTTTTTTATAAATTAAAAAACTCACTTACATAAAAAACTTACTATGGTAAATTTATTCTAACATTGGAAAACTATAAGGATTATATGAATCTAATGGGTTGAAGTGAGCTCTATTCATTTCATATCTATGATGCAAGTTCTTTGAATATTTATATAACACACTTGGCATGTTTTTATTCTGCATACATAGAACTTGTTTGGAATGAGTATGAGCCACAAGAGTGGGTGGATGAATGGAGTTTTACACATTTAGTTCCAATCAACACATATCATGTTCCACCAGCATTATAACTTATAGATATGATATCGTCACATGATTTTGACCATGTTTTTTAATCTAGTGTAGCTAGGTAGAAGATTAATCATTATGTATTATTTATTCTTATTATCTATCCTGATAGTGTCATTGATTTGTTTTTATGATTAAAGGAATGTTATTAGAATTATTGTAAATGGGGACAATGAAGAGGGAGTAAATTACAACTTATGTCAATGTGTAAATGGAAAGAAAAAATTGACTTCCCCGACCATAGATAGAAAAAACATTGACTATCTCACTGGTTCTTTAGTAGTCACTAGAATTTGTCTTCGATGATATCCTATCAAAAATTCATATGTATGATTTTTTAAATACTTTAAAATGCATAGGAAGGTATTACACTATCTAAATTTAGTTATGCAAAGAATATTAAATTGAAAAAATATCATGAGCGGCCATTAAATAGGAATTTATGGAAAGTTTATGAATCAAACCATAAATTTATTCTTGATACTATCAATATTAGAGAAGATCCTAATGGTTCATTGGATTGAAATGCACAAGTTTGTTGACTTATAAAATATAATATTGTAATTAATTCTACCAAATGTTTTTAATTTTTTAGGTATTACATACAGAAATTTCATTTTTAATTACTTGCTAGCAATGTTTTTTAATTTAGTGGTGTTAAATAAACTTCCATCTTCATGTGGGTGGCACTTTTAGTAAATAATTTCATATTCTTGAAGCTAAGAGAAACTTACTGATGTAAATGGACTACTTGCATGACATATTTTCATAAACTCAGATTTTCCAATGCCTCTTTAAATTTTTTTTCTACCTTGACACTCTCAACCTATCACATAGGGTTTCACCCTTCACTTAAGAAAACTTGCATTCTCAAAACACTTATCATCAAACCTTATTATTTAGGTCTACATAGATGCAATCCAATTATCTCTTTCTCTACTCAACCTCAAATCATGAAACCACTTATATCAACTTTATATAACTCTTAATAAATCATTAATAATATGGTTCCAACAATTTATGTCATTTTTTATGGTTAATTCTCACAAAACTCATAAATGTACTTGTTAACACCTATGTTACAGGTCTATTTTGGCTCATTCATAATTATATCTTCATCATAAGACTCTCTAATCACCTTAGGTATACATCTTCCCCCAGCTACCTATAAAGTTATAGTCTCCATCTCTTAATTTTTTGGGAGATTATAATTTTAGTCTTCTAAATCCCTATTTTTCTTGTTTAAACACAAGTCTGATTACACACGATCACTTATAATATTCTTAAGATAGTATTCAAAATCTTCAAATCACATATACTTTTTAATATGATCATTTAATAGGTGTGTAAAATGTTTGAATTCATTTTTTAAGTTAATACTTTAGGAGATATATAAGTTTTTAATTCCAAAATCGTCAATATCTTGACTTTTACATACTTGAATGATATAATCATCTATTTATATATTTTAAAAGGTATTCAAAGGATGAAAACAAATATACGTTATATAGGGTTTTATGACAAAGTTATTTACCAAATTTAAACCAATTTGGATGGGTCTTTTTTAATTTAGACCACTTTTAGTGACTAGAAATCATGTTTTAAGGTTAAGAACAAAAACTAGGCCAAAATGGGTGGTGGGTTTGTCGATCAGCCATGATTGGAGGCCAAAAACCTAGGCTTGGATAGTATCTACCACTTAAGACATGTTGGAAATGCCGTTTTCAATCAAGAAGATCCAAAAATAGAGTTTTGCAACTGTATCTTTAACTTTGACAACATCTATTGTCAATGTTTTTGTGATCCCTAATAGTAGTGAAAATGTGCTTATGGGTGGACTTGGACATCATGGTCATTGGATAACATGTAATTTTACCATATATATGTGTTCATAGTGATGGATTAAATCTTGTGGATTTTATATGCATAAATTTTAGTTGGAGCTCAAGAAGTTGTCTCTTCATTACCAAAAAGTTATGTCTTAATACCTATTACTACGAGTTGTGCCACATATTGATATCTAAATTTATACTCACCTGATCTTGGGTAAAATTATAATAATTTCACATGCATATTAGGGATATTATGGTTCATCCATATTACTTACTATTTTTTATACACATGTCTGAAGTTAGGCTGAAAATTTATATTTTTGTTGTGTTGGAAATGGCATTCTTGAGCCCAAAATGGTTGGTGGGTTTGTCGATCAGGCATGATGGGAGATTAAAAACATATACTTGGATTTTATACTCTCCTTAAAATGTGTTGGTTCTCATCCAAGAAACACCAGAAATGGAGTTCTATAACTAGATATTCAACTTTGACAACATTTCATGTCAATATTTTTGTACTCTTGAATAATAGTGAAAATGTGCTTAAAGGTGGACTTGGACATACTAGTAATTAAAAAATGTATATTTTGACCATATTAATTTTTTTGAAGTGATGTATTTATATTTGGTTTCTCGGAGGTAGAAATTCCATTTAGACCTAAAGAAGTTATATCTTCACTACCAAAAAGTTGCATTTTAGGACACATTACTGCAACTTATGTCAACTTTGCTCTTTAAGTTTATATTCACTTGATCTATGGTGAAATTAGAGGGATTTAAATTTCACATGAGGTATATTACTATTTATCCATATGAATTAAAGTATTTATTTTATGCATGTTTGAAGTTAGGCTAAAAATTTGCATTTTTCTTGTGTTGGGAAAAGTGATCTTGAGCCCAGAATGGGTGGTGGGTTTGTCAACTAGATGTGATGAGAGAAAAATAACATGGTCCTAGAAATTTTAAACCCCTAGAAATTTCATCTAATAAGCACAAAAAATGAGTTTTACAATTGGAGCTTCAACTTTGACAATAGTTCTTGCTAGTGTTTCTCCACTCTTGTATAATGGAGAAAATCTGCTCATGGGTGGACTTTGACATCATAGTCATCTAATATTTATGTTTTCTGAGTGATTAATTTTTACCTATGGGTCCTGGAGATAGAAATGCTAGTTGGAGCTCAAGAAGTTGTCTCTTCACTACCAAAAAGTTGAATTTTAAGACCTATTACTGTAACTTTTTGCACACATTGCTCTCTAAGTTTATAATCACTTGATCTCAAGTAAAATAAGAGAGATTACACATGAATAATATTAATCTTATGGTTCATCCATATGACTTAATGTTTTCATTTTATGCATGCCTAAAGTTAGGCTAAAAATATGGATTTTTATTCTATTGGGAAGGGCATTCTTGAGCCCAAAATAGGTGGTGGGTTTGTCAATCGAGTGTGATGGGAGGATAAAAACCTATTATTGGAAATTATCCACCCATGTATATGTGTTTTAAATATCATTTTTAATCCAAGAATCACCATAAATGGAGTTCTACAACTAGAGCTTTAATGTTGATAACATTTATTATCAGTGTTTTCACGATCCTGAACATTAGTGAAATTTTTCTTATAGGTGGACTTGGATGTCATGGTGCTTGTATCACATGTAATTTTCACATCATGATGTGTTTATAGTGATTTATTTTCAGCTGGGGGTCCCAAAGCCATAAATGTGGTTAGAGATCAAGAAGTTATCTTTTCACCACAAAAAAGTTGCATTTCAAGCCCTGTTACTACTTGTTCCATGAATGAATCTCTAATATTATAATCACTTGATCTAGGGTGTAGGATTTGACATTAGTAGGAGGGATCTTATGATTCATCCATATGACTAGATGTTTTTATTGTATGCATGTATGAAGTTAGGCTAAAAATCAGCATATTTCTTGTGTTTAGAAGGGCATTCTTGAGCCTAAAATGGGTGGTGTTTTGTCAAATAGGAATGGTGGGAGGCCAATAAACTATTCATAAACATTATTTGAATCTTTAAACATTTTTCCATTTCCAATTTTCAGCCAAGAAGTAACAAAAATAGAGTTCTATAACGTGAGCTTCAACTTTGATAATAATTATTTTCAGTGTTTTTGTGCCCCTGAGCAGTAGTGAAAATATGCTTACGGGTGGACTTGGAAGTCATGATCATTGGATCACATGTAATTTTCCCATATTGATATGCTATGAGTGATATATGTTGACCTCTAGGTCTTGGAGGCAAAAATGCTAGTTGGAGCTCAAGAAGTTATCTCTTCACTA